>VZTX01020263.1:223270-438404 GCA_013400915.1 Pardalotus punctatus
CCTTCCTTCCTTCCTTCCTTCCTTCCTTCCTTCCTTCCTTCCTTCTTCCCCAATGGTAAGATGTGTTTCAGAAAAATGCAGCTTCTAACCCCAAGGAAAGCCAAATGCACATACTGACTGTGATTAGCAGAGATTTCCTTTTGTTGGGTTTATGCACAAAATACCAAGTCAAAAGTTTTTCCTTTCAGGATCAATTAAAAGACATCTCCTTCACATAACCAATAGTCTTCAAGAAAGGATCAAGTAGTTTAAAAACAACTGTAAGTTAAGCGTGCTTTAGATTTAGATCTGTCTTTAGTATTTAGAAAAGGGCTGACATTTTCTTGCCAGAAAAAAAAAAACGAATGGCAAATTTGGGTTAGATGAACTAAGGAATTGTTTATCCTGCCTAATTCGCGAAAAACCCGAGAGACATTTACTCAAGTGTTTCATGTCTCAAAAATGTTCACACAGTGTACAGACCAGGCTGGCATCATCATCCACAGCGGACATCTCACCAAAACGGAACACATTCTATAAATCACACAGCGGGCAGCACCATGGGAATGAGAAATATCCTTTTTTCACTGTTTTTGGTTAACAGAGCACAGCAATCCCTGGTCAGGACTACAAAATATGACAGGACAAGGCAGACCAAGAATATACGATTTTCTCTAACTCCTGGGTAGAGAGTAAGGGCAGGAGCTTTCAACTCCAATTTTCTGTGCTTTACTTGGCTTAGAACAACTGACAAGAGCAATTCCTACATACTTTTGTTGTTTCAGTTCAAACAATTGGGAAAGGGCAGGTGACCATGGCTACACACATCCAAAGGTTATAAAAAATATATCCTGGCATGATATTCGAATAGAATAGAATAGAATAGAATAGAATAGAATAGAATAGAATAGAATAGAATAGAATAATGTGATGAGATCCAACAAGCTGCACTACACAGGATCTGATATAAAGAACCAAACAGCTTGCCTCAAAAAGTTACTTTTTTGTTTTCTAGAAAAGATGCAATTAAGGAAGAACAAACAGCTTTAGTGAGATGTCATAACCTGCTATTAGCAAAATAAAATTTCCAAATAAACCTCAGCTGTTATTCCAAGGGAAATATTGTATAGCAATTATAATTTAGTGAGAAATTAAATTGAAACTGTAATTGAAAAAATTAGGGGAACATGTACTGTGGCCACATCTCGGCTTTGGATCTGCTCACAAGGACCTTGGTGAGATGGAAGAAGGAAAGATTTGGCTACTGGTGAAAAGAATTCCTCCTCCTGCACTACGAAACAGCCTGTAAACCCAAACACTAGCTCACAGTAAGAGAGTTTCCAATAACAGGCAAAATTACAACACACAATTATCTGCATTACACAAGGGCTGAAAATCTCATTAGTAATGAATCCACAGGCTCCCCAGGAGATGAATCTCTGCTGTGGTTCCTGCAATGTTCAGGATCTCTCCCCAAGCACGAGCAGAGCAGGTTTGAGCCCAGCTGTCCCCCACACCGCAGGACACCGTCCTCCCAGGCTGTATCCTACTTCTCCTTGACACCACACTACACAAACACACCCTCCGAGGCCCCAGCACACCCTCCCCATTATTTGAAATGGTTTCCACTGCGGAGCACATGTGCACTCTCACAAACACGTGTAAGAGCTCCAGGGGCCCAGGGGAGCTGCAGCCCCCGTGGCACGGAGCAGGAACACAGCCAGCCCACCTGAACACTCGCCCTTGAGCAATGCTTATTCTTAGATTAGCTGCACACAACAGGGAGATCTTCCTATCTGAAAAGTGCATATTTGGAGAGGTAACACCTCCTGCCAAGGCTTTCCCAAGTGGCTCCCAGGTGCACCTAGGTTAGCAGGGGTATTAGAGAGAAGGTGAAAACAAACTCTGGCATGGGAGAGAGGGAACGTGCTAAATTCCCCTCTTAATCCCTGATATTTAAGGGATCACTTTAAACCCTGCAGCACGAGATTTGTGATCCATGACCGCATATGTTCTTTATTTGGGTTATTCCTATCAGCGTTTGGTATTGTATTTTCTCCAACAGGAGCTCAACAGCCGATGAAAGCAGCACAGGTGACTGGCAATTTTCCGTGATCCTTTCCCCTCACAATCCCACTCCTCTAATTTAATCAGGTGTTTTTAGCCTGCTATATCATGCTTCGCCCTCCAAGGCACGCTACACCTAAGGCTCACCTACACACTGTGTCACTGGCATCTTAAATCACCATTCTGGCTCCAGGGTAGCTCTAGAAGTATCAGCATGTACTGACTATCCCTCATTAAAATTCAGCAGTGCTGGAGCAGATGAATTGTGCAACCCCATTGTTCCTGCTGTGTGGTTGCAGGCATTCATATAATCTTATTATGACTTTTGGGTGGTTCACATGCATATTTACACTTTAATTTTCTGTGCTGTAGGTTCAAAGAGAAGCGTGTGAAATAGTAATATATGGCTCTTGGAACTGGGAAAAGATTAAGAGTCTCCTAAAGAAAATAGAGTGATCTGACATCACCATGGTGTAGAATTAACATTGGAGCAAGGAAAAAATTCTGTGAACTGTTCTGGGAAAATCTGTATTTTTGTTTTGGAAAAAAAGCAATGCCTTTGAAAATCTTCAGGTTAAATAAAGGTTCTAATATTTTAAGCTCCAGTGATGCCCTGGAGCCCTTTCCACAATGCAGATACACATCGTGTTTGCCACTGGATAAATCCAAAATGGAATTGCAGTGCCCTCCTCGGGGATCTTCCCTGCATTTCATTACGGACCTACACTATCTACATTAGTCCTCAAATATCAGCAATTGGCAAAATGAACAATATTAGGAGGAAATACTTGGACTTATTTTCCCATGAGGAATTTTGCCTTAAGGAACTCATCAGAAAGAGGTGAAAGGAAAACACTTCCCCATTTGTTGTGAAATCCTTCTCCAAAAGGATTTACATTGACAACCCAGGGATACCTCAAAATATTTGAAACTTTGCATAATGCTTACAAAACAATACAGATGAGCAAGCCTTGGAAGATTACAAGGAAGTGTGCCTGCTGCTGATTCCCAGAAAAATGCTTTCATCACACAAATACAGTTGAAGGAGAGATAAGGGAAAAGGAAAGACTCAAGGAACCTTGACCTGACAGGGAAAGAAATCCCTCCATACACAACTGTGCTGCGTTAACACACTGACATCAGCCTAGCAGCTGGCAAAGACATTAACAACCTCAACAAGGAAGAGTGCTTGGATTTGGATCCTCAGCATTATTAGTTACCTTTCCCCTTCAGAAAGTGTGGCCATGGCATTCTCAAGGTTTCATAACATGGACTGATTTGTGCCTTCCTCCAGTTTCCCCTGATGAATCCCAAATGAGGCGTGCACACCCCAGTGTCAGCTTAGGAGGAAGATGCTCTGAGCTCTTTGCATTCTTCTTTCCACAGCACACCTACACTATTGCCCTGTGCTTTTATTTGCACAACTGTATTTACATTTCTATTTGATGTGTATAATGCACATCAGGATTTAATGGCACAGACAGGACAAGAATCAAAAAATTCCAACTTATTTCTCAACTACAAGACTTTACTCACCCCAGCCCTTGGCTCCTCTATAAGGACCACCAACAGAGGCAACAGCTGAAGACAACTGCAGTAGTTTTCTTTGGAATATGAACACGAGGAATTCAGCTGACACTGGAGGGATTCTGGACAGTGGGTTATACACCTGCCAGGAAGAACCAGCTATTTAGAAGGCTACCTCTGGGGGTTCTCCCTTCATTCCCTCACCCATAAAAGAAAAACAGCCCATCACATAAGGTGGTGCACACCCCACATGCCTTATTTCCTCTTGCCCCTTCCACTTTCTCCCTTCTAGTAAGGTGGGAGAAGTAAAGAGCAGCAGGAGCAGCCGTGAAGTTTCTCCTTTTTGTGGTTTAATGCTGCAGTGTGTGATCTCCGCTTTCTTTAGTCAAAGCTGGCAGGTACAGCTTCAATGAGGCAGCTGCAGTGGAAGTTCAATAGACAGTCTAAAAAGGGTGGCTGGCACCGATGACTTAAACAGAAAACCTTGTGTTTACTGGTCCAGGATCAAGCAAACCTTGCTGGCCTAAAGCTTTCCTATATATATTAACATACTTCATTACATAAAGTCCTTAACCATAATGAGTGAAACATTACCAATGGGAAATCCATAAAAGTTGGAATCCACAGAGTGGAATGTTTTGATTTATTTTTGCCTACCCTCTCCCAGGAGACAAAGAGTAAACAATATTATACCTTTCCTCGAATTAATTATTTGTAAGCTTTTCCCCATCAGACTTCCCTCTTGGTGCAGAATAACATACCTCCCCTCAGGAAAAAAAGAAAAAATCTTTAAATTCCAGAAGAAACATCTTAGCACCTTTTATGTGGCCCAAAATAAATAGTCCATAAACCAGTAAAATCTTTATTAAGAATAATGGGCAAGGAAATGGCTAGAAAAATAATTTCTGAAAATCCAACAGCCGAACAAAACAGGAAAATGTCTGGGTTTTGCATCTGTATTTTACCAACATACACTTTCTAGTCCACTGCTTTCTCACCATATGAATATTGGGCTTTACTTCATCACACTAATTAAACCTTTTGGGTGTTAGAGGCTACTTTCAGAAATAAATATCTGGAGGCTGTTCATACATAGAGAAGTATGACAAGGATGCTCTAAGTACAGAAAATCCAAAAAAAATCACTACTGAGGGAAACAGAAACTCATTCATCAGTTCTAATGCTTTCAAAATTTTTGAGATTTTTCTACATTATTTGAAGTTGTGCAAATCACCAGTGCTTGCTCATAATGCACAAAGAAATTCTCTCTTATCTTTTTATATAGAGTACACATATAAGCTTTAGCCTTATAAGGGAATCCTTTTGTACCAGGACTTCAGAATTTAAAGTTTTGACAGATAAACAGAGACTTTGAACATGTTTAATATTGGAAGGGCTTCAGCACAGCTAAAAGATTGGATGCTTTTTGCTTCAGAATGTGTAATTTCTCAGTACAGCTTTTTCATATAAAAGTATATATTTTCTTTGATATTTCATGCTTGATTTTTATCACATGGCTAAAAGAAAAGTATTTTGAAAGACAAATTTTTAAAAAATCCAATATTAATAGTGATTTCTTTCTGAAACACTTAGTTCATTAAGATTTTTTCCTAAGAGAAATGCCAATCATTTTGTTTCATGTTCTATAAAATCCAGATCAGAGGAGAGAAGTGCTTCTAGTGGGATGTGCAATGTAGCACACAGGACACGCAGAACTCCTGACTGGAAGCTGAAGCTCATCTTGCTCAAGTAGGAAACACTTTTTTTTTAAACAAATGAGAGTAACTTCTCCTGGGTGTTGTAATTCTATCATCACTTGGAATCTGAAATCAAGATTGGATGCCTTTCTAAAAGATGCGCTCATGGCTCAGTCCCAGATTAATGTCTTTGATAGTTCCTGTACTTGGTAGGAAATAATATAAAAATAGCAAGGTCAAATTCTTTGGCTTGTTTTACACCACAGGTCGAAGTGGACAACCACAATTCCCTGAGGAACCTTGAATTCACTGCCATCATCAACAACAGTAATAATTACTGTGTGCCTGGACTATTTGATTTAAATTCTGATGGCAAGCAGTGGAAAAGAGCATGAATTATCATCAGAGCACAAGCTGTTTGAGTCGTAACTCACCTCACAAGTGAGATTTTAGGAACTCTCCCAGCTCTGATCCTTTGCTGTGGTGCAAAGCAATTAACTGCAGTGTTAGTATTGCAGACAAGAGTTTCTCTTTAAGCAGGTATCAGGGATCTACCATCTGTTTTACACACAGCAGGGAAGACATCTTTCAGCTAAATCTGGCAGGTTAGGTTCAGCTATTCAGAAGTCTTTGAAGAACAAAGATCATCCTAACAGGTCACATGAATAGGGATATCGGGGACAAAGCTGATGCTCCCACATTTCTAACAATGTACAATTCTGGCCAATTCTCCATTCCTAACTAAAGCAGAGGACAGAGGTCTGTGATATAAGGGGTACAAGAAGTGAACAGTTCTGATACTCAATACAACTCTCCTGAAGTTGGCTTGTTACCCCTTCGGGAAGGGAGAGCTCCAAACTCGTGCTCCATAACGCTGCTCAAGGCGGATGAATCACCTCGAGTGAAGTTAGCTCAGAGTAACTGCACTGACAGGTTGGCTTTAATCACTGCACGAGCTCCTTGGTTAGTGCTAGGATGACTCAGGCTTTTGCTCTGATTCATTGCTATCCTCTAGACAAGATGAAGGCTTTTAAATAGTGGGTAAAGTAATGAATAGGTGCTGAATCCTCTCCCTTCCAAAGATTGATTTTGTTTTACCCACATGGAAAAGATGGGCCAGTCAAAAGATGCTTCGGAGCCGGTGCTTAAAAATAAGTTAGCACACTGCCCACCTCCACTGTGGAAGGCAGTGTAAATAACTGGGATCGTGCTAAAACTGCATGCAAAATCATGTCTATCAGCCAGATTTCTTCAAAAGCTGACTGAGGAGACAGCTGAGGGCTTTGCAATATCATCTTCTCTCTCACACCAACACCTCTTGCACCGGGCAGAAGGCAAGAGTGCTCCCTGTGGATATCAAAGAAGATGCACATATGCATCTTGCTTTGCATATTTCCTGTCTTGGATTTACAGAAAGCATAAAAACCCAGCCAAGCCATTGCCCCGTAAAATTTGTTGGCCACAGGAGGTGCTGTACATAGCAGGAGACGTTCCGAGTCAGCTGCGGGCGCAGAAAAGCCTCCCCTGCTTCCTGCTTCTGGCAGAAACGGGGATGGACACATCGTGGTGACAGTCTGTCTCTGCAGGACAACCTGCACTCCATCTCTGGCAGTCTGCTCTAGATTTTGCAGGAGTCCTTTAAAATTTGAGGAGCTTTTGTTCAGCACCTTTTTTTTTCCAATTAAAATCCTTCATTTTTCTAGTAAACATCGGACATGAGAATATCTAAGATTGACAGTCCTTCTTTTCCCTGAGAGCAAAAATGTGGAAAAAAATGCCCTTGGAGTCTGGAATTGTGGAAGTTTTGATTCTTTTCAGTGTGTCTGTTTTTCTCAAATTGTACACAGGGCCAGAAAACAGCAAATTGAGTGGTAAGGCATGGAGAACTAAGGAGGAGAGTAAAAAAAGCCAATAAAGCCTTCCAAACTTCTCCAGTCCTGGCTGCTGGGAATTGTGACAGACAAGGGCTTTTCAGAGTAAGTGCACATTTCCAAGGTGGATCCCACAGCTCCATCCCAACTGTGTCCCCTCCAAACCTTGCCAGCCCTTGGCTTCCCTCCCCAACCCAGCTGGCCAGCTCTTCCCTGTCCATGTTCCTCCTTTTAGGAAAGGACTTTAATTTATTTACTGCATTAAACTCATACTTTAAAATCTATTTTTTCACATTAAGAATTGTTTGCATAACCACAGAAATGGTTCTTCCTCACACAAAAGCCCTAAAACCGGTGGAACTGCCCAGAATCCTCCAATATTCCTTTTCTAACCATATAAACGGAGATGTGTCTCCTACATTCACAACAGCTTTTGAACCTCTTAATCTCAGGACTAAGAGTTTCACAAGGGTAAATCCTCTTGGCTCTGGAAAAACATCTCAGGGCTACACACATTTTTGGCAACACAGAAATCGCTCTAATGGCCAGCTGCAGTTTTGAACCTGCCATCTGAGGAGAGGATAAAGACTTGGGTGTTGTTTAGTCTGGAGGAGAGGAAACTGAGGAATGCATGTGACAAAGAGTCTTCCAATGTGTAGGGACTTCTAAGAAGAGGGGAATGATTAATGGTTCTTCATAGCCAGCGGAAAGAGGAGAAATCAGCATAAGCTCTAGCAAAGACAACTCCGGTCAGATATTAGAAAAACATTTCAGCTATGGTGGTGAAATACTGGAACAAGCAACTTAGGAGTGTGGAATCTCCTTCACTGAAATTATGCAGAGAAAATTTAGATAAATATCACTTTACAGGCAACCCAGAAATGTGGAATTTACTTTGCTGGAGTTTTAAGGAAAACATTAAGACAAACGTCTGGTAGGCATGGCTTAGCTACACTTGATCGTGTTTCATCCAGCTCAACAACCTCCAAGGCTCCTTCCAGTGACTCCATGATTTACAGGGCAGCGGTAAATTCTCATACGATGGGTCCACCCACCCCTCCCTGCACGAGACATTGAGCACACACACACTGTGGAGGAGCTCCAAGGAGCTAAACATTCATAAAGGAAATGGAAAACAAAATTGCTCAAGTCCTGGTGCATATAACAAATCAGCAGCAGAAAGATGAGTATGATCTCTGGAATCTTAGAACTCCCAGCGCAGTCACCCAGTCACTGGGTCATTTCCCATCAGGTGGCTGTAAGAGACCATCCCTCATCAAAACCTGTATCAGCCCTATCATCTTCTTCCTCTCATTTTGCTTAATGAAAGGAAGCATAGCTACTTGATGGCTGGAGTGCAATTAGCTGCATCCTGCTCAGCGTGGCTGAAGTTGTATATTTGCATTTTAATATTTTTCCTATTACAGACCTCCCTGTGCTCCCATAAAAAACACAGTCTCTAATCCCCTATTAACTGTATTTAGCAAACCTCAAGTGTTTCCTCCATTTGCAGTCTGGCTGGGCTTCAGCCCCGAAGCAAATTTCAGGTGGCTGTGGTCTAAACATTAACTCTGGTCTGGAGCGATTTGAATTACAAACCAAACAGACTGTAAATGGAATCCTAAAGTGCAGTCAGAGCCCAGTCTGGGAACCTGGCTTTGTTCTCCTGAGCCTGCAAACCTCCTCTTGCACTGCTCCTGGGGCAGTCCAAAAATGGGTTGTTACTCACAGAGAGGAAGCGCAGGTGTTACATTAAAGGACTGCAAAGGGAGCCATTTGGTACCAACAATATAGATTTATTACTCATAAATTTTTAAAATTTCCTTGTGTTTTGCGATTAAAAACACATCGTACTTTGATTTCCTAACCACCTCCTGTGTTTTGCTTCCAAATTTTTGACAGCCAGTTAATTATGAAGTTTTCAACTTATTTGCCAAAGTCTACCGCATGTGCATTTGCTGTGTCGCAGCTAAAAGGATTCAGCCACAAATATACCCCTTTCTACAGCTGCAGCAGTTATGGCATGATGCATTCTTTAATTATTCACATCCTCCAACAATACAGAAGCATCATCTGTTATGCAGGAGGCTTCAGCTTCTATCCTCATAAAAAAAAAAATCTAAAAAAACCCAAGGACCAAATTAAGCCTGTCTTAGTACCTCACTCAGACTGAAGACTTAGAGGAAAAAACCACAGGAAGTGGAAAAGGCCTGTGATTTTATCCACACAGCTGGTGTTTTGTGGACTGCTTTTAATAGGATGCAAGAAGTGATCAGGTAGACTTTTAAATGATTAGACACAAGGAAAGGTTTGAATAACAAACTAGAGTTATAATTATTGGCAACACATCAGCTGTGCCTTCTTTGCAAGAAAGACGCTGTTGATGTGAAAAAACAGAGTTGGCACACTGGATGAGCAATCAGTGGATGTCTAGGACTCAGGAATGCAACCTAATAATTATGATAGGTGAAATCCCCTGAAATCCATGGGACTTTTCATGTACTGGAAGTCAGGCATGTGTTTCAATATCTTCCTGAACCAGAGGCTGACAGCAGAAAGGGACAAGCATGTGCCAACACACTGCTCCACAGGTACTGCTTATGGCCAAGCTTTGCTCCTTCGTGCCCTCAAAACAATCCCATTCATCTGCTGCAATGAATGAAGACTACTCCAAAACTGTTCTTTGCTAAATTTGACTAAAGACACTTTTTATTTTCCTATTTGAGGTAAGACTTGGATAAGCTAAATGTTCAAGTTCTTACACAAACTAATGTCCCAATGAGGGGAAGGACAACATATGGGAATATGGCCAAACATCACACAGGATGGATGCAAGTATTAATGAATATTCATTTATGTTCCAAGCACTTCTTTACCTCAGTAGTCATAATACACTTCTTTCATTTGCTGTGAGCTGGCATTGCCCCTTAGGATGTTCTCTTTGTGGGAATGCAAACCAAGCACCTGCTTCCATGCCCAATGTGACTGAGCTAAGGTCTGTGTCTTTAAAAAACTACCAGTTATTTGCTATTCCTTGCTCATTATTCCTTCTATGTCAGATGCTTAAATTTGATCTTGCTTGGGTGGGAATTCTGCCATGGTATAAAATGCCATGTACATTTTCTATCCCAAAACACTATCCAGCAGCAAAACACTGCTTTGCAACTTGTCAGAGTCAGCAAGCCCAGTCATGGGAGCTGCCCTGAGTCTTCAAGACTTTTCCATGTTTTCAGGCAGGTGAATGCCAGGGTGGAGAACAGCCTCTGCCTCCCAGCTCTGCAAGCTCAGTAAGGGCCATGTCCATCACCTCTCCAGCCTGTCCTGGTGAAGAGCCCACAGACACAGACCTAACTTACTCTTGGGAAATCAACAGGAAAGCTCAGGGCAGTGAGGCTGAACACACCTGAAAACCTTCCCTCTCAGCACACAAGAAATGGTCAATGCTGGTGAAAAATCCATGTGTGCCTTCTCCTCCACTTGAGAAAATATTCTGCAACAGAGAAGTTTGTTCGATCTCATGAGCTACCTCTGGTAAGGACTGCCCGGAGGCTGTAGCCCAGAAGGAGATTTACATTTTCAGATAAAGAAGAGAGGAGAAAAAAGCTGACTGTTCTATGCCCTTGTTTCTGTTCTCCAGTGGTGAAGCCTTGCTTAGGCAGCCAGGCTGAATGCCCTGGCTGTGTCAGGCAGCTGAAACTCAGGGTGTTGGGAAAGGCCACACAGAGAAGGTCAGATCTTCTGGAAAATGCCAGTGTCCAGCAGAGCTGGGCAACATGGCACCATGGAAAACAAAGGTACAAAGACATTTCCACAGCTGTGCCCCCAGCAAGGGCCTGGCACAACACAGCTCTGCACTTCCACAAAGACCTTGGCCTGGTTATGTTTTTGACCTCCTCTAAGAGGCTGGAGCATTTCTGGCCTCTCCTCTATGCAAAAATTGTTTAAGAGAAAGGAAACAGAATTCAATGTGGTGCTATCAGACACTTGATTAATATCTACTTATGTCATTCTTACCCCTTTTCACTGTCCTTCCCCATGGCCCATGTGGTTACTGGCACCAGCACACTCATCACTTCCACACTGAATCCCACCACACGGAGCTGTGAACGCAGAGGAAACACTTCTGTGCAGCCTGCCCAGCGATTCTGCTTCAGGCTCACTCTGCTGTTGTACAACCAAGGGGTACAGTGATATTTAGAGGCACAACACTGCCTTTTTTCTCCCTCCCTGTGGTTTCTGTGCTACAATTAATCTAATTTCTAGTGACCTGGCAGGAGAATGCTTTCCATGTAATTTGGCAACGACAGGTCAATGCGAAGCATTAGCTTCTATGTGCCAAGAAGTGGATTTTCCCAGCACGGCTCCAGGTGCTAACAACGGGATGCAACACGACCACCACCACCAAAGACTCAGCAGTGAGAAGGTGTATTTTTAAACCATGGAAATAACAAGTTAAAGTAGGGTTTTGTTCTAGATTATTCCAGCTGGTTTAGGGCTTGGCATTGCAGCTAATCTCTAGACCCATGCTGCTTTTGCTATAATTTAAAATGTTTTATAATTATTTCATAACCCATTATCCAAGTACAATTATTTTTAGCTTTGTCCTGGGTATGGAAGAGGACAAGTTTCAGTCAGAGGCCCCAGCTGCAATCAGAGACCCAGGGTACAAGGCACAGGGCAAGATACAGCCCTTTCCTCCAGCACCATGCAGGGAAATTTCCTCTGTGCCCTCCACTTCTAAAACATCATAAACTTATTACCTGAGTACAAACTGAAAAAAAATCTAAGCCCAGATTTTTAGTTTAGCTTCTCTTGCTTGATGAATTGAGGTCTAAAGAGTATTTGAATGCATTCCCTAAATGCCTAATTCTTTATTCCTGGGACATGCACTTGAGAGGTTGTGTTTTATAGTCATGTCCGAACATAACAGACTCCAAAATGGATTTCTTTCTACAGCTGTGCAAAGCTTAGGGATTTCAGGCCACAGCAGGTTATACAAATACTTCCTTCAGGTTCAGTCCACAGTGCTTTTGAATCCCCAAATTCTCTTCACATTTCAGGTTCAACCAAATACTGGAACTAATAACAATTCCTTGGTCATGCAGAAATAAAATTAGTAAAGCTGAATATTGCACTATTTACCTGCACCACCAGTAAGGGAAAGCTCCACTTTCACCTAAATATTTCTGGGCAACTTAACAAATCAGTTTAGTGGTCGAGACCATCATGAGTATTTGACAACTTTTGCATAGTTTGTATTCCACTGTGATAATTATTACAAAACTCTTGGGTTAGTTTTTTCCTCTAACTTGAAGAGAAGAGCTCCAATTTTTCACTTCCCAGCCACCTAAAAGAGCTGACCTGATGCAGGCTGTCAGTTAATGGCAATGCTTTATAATGTGGATGTCCACTGAGGGAAAGGAATAATTAAGTCCTAGAAGCTTTTCCCAAAATCTCCCTCTGCCATAGTGACAGCACCAGTTTCAGCACAGCATCAGCATATGCTATGGTCCAGCATAAATTCCACTGTCATTAGCCATTCCAATTTATTGTGGTCAATATTACTTACATTTGACCTTTTTTTTGCTAAATAAAACCTACTTTTAGGGAGGAAAAGGAAAAATAAAGACCAGCTATGGACATAATTGACTACTTAAGTTCTTCTCCTGCCCCCTCCATTTTCCTTGCACCCTCACACTCCTTTCCAGCCACATAACACATCCAAAGCATTATACAGGTGTCTGCTTAGATCTACTCAGAATTTCCAACTGACAGGTCCTATTTTCCAGCTGGAAAATCCTTCAGGTCTCAGTCATTTTTTCAAGAAAAACAAAAACCCTATTGGGAAATTAAAATAAAATCCTGTTGGTTATGATCAGCTGGCTGTTCCATGGAAAGACATAAAAGTCTGAATGGAACAGGCATGGAGCACTGGAAAGAGATAACACTAGAGCCATTCAGCTGCTAACAGCCTTCAGGGGAGCTCTGCAGGCTTCCCCAATCTTCTCCATAGCTACAGTTCAAGTTGCCTCTTATTAAAGGCTTTGACTGGCTGTCCCTGAGATTTGGCCATTGGTTTTATTTGCCTGCTCCTGCCATCCAGGAATGCAGTGTGATTCCCATCCAAACTGATGGAAACTCTGCTTTTAAAGCGCTCTGCAACAGTACACAAAGCTCTGCAAAGATCTGCATGCAAGCACTTCCAAAGTGGGCACCAGGGCTGGAGGAAGAAGGAGCAGATTCAGCCTCCCCATGGCCCATAGGACTTTGCAAAGGATCCTGACAGCCTCAATCACTGACTGCAAGAGCAGCTGAAAACAAGGCACAGGGAGAGTTCAGATGGGTAAAGAAAAATGGTTCTGCTTGGCAAGGAAAAGCAGCGCCACAGAATTAGTTTTATTGCCCTGAAATACTTCATCATCTTCATGATCCCAGAATAGCTGGGGTTGGAAGGCACCTCTGGAGATCATCCATGCCAACCCCCTGCCCAGACAGGGGCACCTGGAGCAGGTGACACAGAACACATCCAGGTGGGTTTGGGATGTGTCCAGAGAGGAGACTCCATGGCCTCCCTGGGCAGCTGTCCCAGTGCTCTGCCACCCTCAGTGTACACAAGTTCTTCCCTCGTTAAGGCAAATCCACTGGTGTTTCAGTTTATGGCCACTGCTCCTCATCCTGTCACTGGGCACCGTGACAAGAGTCTGGCACCATCCTCGGCACCTCTTTGAGATATTTATATGTAAATATTTTGACCCTATGCTGGACCCTCTCCTGCAGCTACTTGTCTTTCTTGAATGTGCCCTATCCTGATCCTCAATTTGTAGTCTTAATTGTGATTGCAAAGGTATTTCCTGATCGATTCTTTTCATCGAGGGCCCTCCACAGCACATACACTTTCCATAATACTGTAACTGGTTAATTTAGGTTTATGGCCTCCTAATTTTAAGCAGCACCACTATGTTGGTATTCTGCAGTGTGGACAACTCTCTTGGCAAAGAGATCTCTCCTCCTCACAGGAAACAACTGTTTCAGAAAAAAGGTGGAATAAATGAGCCTGGATTGAGGGGGTGTTTGTTATCAATAGCAGAAAAAGAGTGCAGTATTTGTGTGTGAACAAGACCTAAAATTTTACACTCATTTTGTTAAAAACAAGAAAAAGGGTTGTTTGTTGTGTTGTTTTGTGGGGTTTTTTATGTATACTTAATTCATTTCAGTCCTTCAATTAAAGACTATAGACTGTTTTAAAGAACTGAACTTGGTAGGTTTTACAGGATGTTGTCAACTGGGCAACAGATATTTGGATATTTACTGGATTATGAAGAATTAAAATCTGCCTCAGTGTTGGAGCCACAGACACCGAAAAGGTGACCAGCGTGGCAGGAGAGGTGTGTAGAAGAAAAGCGGATGTGGTGTGTGGATTTAAATGGTTTTGGCACCATTTTCAAGGTCTGCAACAAATTTATAAAATTTGTTTTATTACCCACATTAATGGTGTTGCTGAGTGAACTATTGATTTATTTAGGTCCTCTCCAACAAATTTTCAAAAGTTTGGCTACGAAATACAGTAATACCTCAAGAAATTAATTACTTGTGGCAGAAGTGGGGGAGGGAGCAAGGAAGCTGTCATGGAACAGGTGCTGATGTTTAAAAAATAAGATTAATTGCTACAAAACATTACCAAATGGAAAAGAAACCTTTAATTCATCTGGGAATTGAGCACACAAAACCTTGTGGAATGAGCACCGTGACCTAAAAATTAACAAATCCAAACAACAACAGTAATAATTATTCTTTGATTCCAGGTGAACATCTGCAGAATAGGATGCAGTAACTGCAGCAAGGGGACTCACAGAGCTCTTGATTCAAGAGCCCACCGTGATGCCCAAGCAGAAGTACCAAAAGGCTGATAAATCAGGACACCCCTGTGGGCCACTGACCCCTTTCAGTAAGCATTATGGACCAGAGCTGGTTTGGGGTTTTAGGCAGGGAAGTTATGCAGACATGATCTGTGGATGGACCACTTGCCTTCAGAGCCAGATGAAAGTTCTTGGCCAGCTTTATTTTCTAGTGTGGACCTGGCAAGCATAAGATGAGAGAAACAAAGACTGTGTCCTGTTCAGAGGTGTGGAATGAAGGGATAAGAAGGCAGGTCTGTAGATACATTAAGCACATAAAGTTATTTAAATGCTGTAAGAAGGAGATAAGACTTCTTCAAGGGTTTTCAAGAGTGTTTAGGTTTCTAAATCCTTCAAATTTGCATGAGAGCTGGGACTCTAAAACACTTCTGAGATGTCCACAGGGTCACATGTGCTTTACAAAAACTCTGGTCTGCACTGATTGCCCTAAGTCATACCAGGAATTAATCCAGCTCTCTTAATACTTAAATAATACTTAGTATAATACTTAAAACTAGTTTACTTACTGCTAGGACTACATCCCTCCTTCCCTGAACTCAGCATGCAAACATTTCTAAGGTCTGGAGCCCTTTGCAGCTTGCTGCTGTAAACCCCACACTCCTTATGCCTCCTGGTTCGACACCAGCAGAGGGAATGTCCATTGTTAGTCCACATCAGGACTGCAATGTGGACTTTTTTGGTCCCATTAAACTTCTCAGATGAAATTCTTATTATCCTGCTTCAATCCATTGAAGCTTTGTCTTGACCTGCGCTGGTGCCAGGATTTCACAATTCCTGTTTTACCCTCCAAACAAAGGCTGTATCTCCAAGATATTTTTTTAATTGTTTTTTTTTAAACACGCAGTAGAACAGCAGCAGCCACCACAAAGTTGGACATTTCACAGCCTACGGAAGGGGTCTGGCAGTAGCAGCTGGTGTTAACTGCAGAATTACAGAGGGGCTACTTAACAGGAGCTACTTAGCCTGGCACTTCATGCACAGAGCTATTTCTGCCACAGACGCTGGAAAAATGTATTTGCCAACTAAAATAATCCAGGCAGGTCCCTTATGCCCAAGCAGAGCTAGGGAAAGCAGCATCTAACATCTTCCACAGAGAATCACAAAACCAGAAAATATTCCTGACATCTGGGATACTCAGGGTAAAATTCCTGCCCTGTGGAAGTCAACACCAAAATGCCCGTTGAGTCAAAAAGGGCCAGGATTTCATTTTCAGATTCCACAAATAGTCTCAGACTCCTTTGGCTCAGGATGAAGGACTGGGACAGCCAAGTAGGCAGCACAGTCCGTTCCTCAGTAAGAAGAATAGGCCAAATTCAACAATACTGAAAGCCCTGCAAGCCTCACTTACATCAGGCCTGGACCAAACCCAACGCCTTGTCTTGTTCTGCGGCATTAAGCAACAGCTGCTCTTGGATTTGTGATCCTCATTCACAGCGCTGCCACCGCAAATCCTGAGCAGGAAGCACAATCTTCCTACATGGCTCTTATTCCAGGGGCAAAGAGTCACTGGGATGCCACTCAAGAGGGCATTTTAGGCTTTGAAGACTAGAGAACTGCCCAGAAAACCTGTTCTACGGAAAAATCTTTTCCACAGATGAGTGCTAGAAGGTTTAGTGTGGAAGCTGTGTTTTCTCCTGGGAATTGAAAATATTCCTCTGCTGTCATCGTTCTCTGGTGGTCTGCTTAACGAGGTGCTTTTGCCGATGGCATCCCAAAGCATGCTGTTCCCGTTCACGGTGCCGAACCACGGTCCAGGTCATGGATGCCCAGGATGCCGACTCATTTCCTGTGCCACTGTCATCCCGCATGGCATCACCCTGCCTCATGCAGATGCTTCAGTCTCCCTTTCTGAGCAGCCTCCCCTGGCACGTGTCTCACAGGACTCCATACACCAAGCACCCAAGAATGCGCAACAGTCCCTGGCTTTTTTATCTTCCCCCTATCCTAAAGCACCGGAACGCCTTCTCCATGAAACAAATATCTGGTGTTTGAGACAGAATTCATTAAATTCTGCCGGTACATCCACAGATATTACAGAGGACTCTCCAGGAACCCCACATCAAAAATTCTGCAGTTGGAGAATCCCAGAATCTGCTCAGCTCAATGTGCATCTGGCCTAAAACAATCGAGTCTGTGGGGTTACTTCAGATTTTGTAGGTATAGTTGGGATTTCTCACCCTTGACCTCCCTAACTCAACCAGAAGTGAAGCAGAAATAGTCTTGGCCATATCAGAGATTAAATGTCACCTGGATACCATTGAACTACGTTAGAATGTCAGATACAGCTAAAATTATGGCAGATAAGGAAAAGGTTGGGAATAATTAGGCAAAAAAGTGAATTAAATGACCAGGACAGTTTTTTGAAGTCTTCCTCTTGGAAAAGAACTATTATTTAAATTCTTGGGTAGTATTTATTCTGCAGAGCACAGAAACGATGGGCTCAGATTAAAATAATCAGGCACATTTTGATTATGCTTAGATAACATAATACTCCTGAAATAACTCTCACATTAACTGAAAACCTCCTGGCTCTGGTGGTGTTGTTTTAACCTACATCACACAGACAAAAGATGCTGAAGGTTTTTTCTACTATGAGATAAAAGAAAACAAGATAAAAATATTTGGCTTTGGCTTTTTCTGCCTTTTCCTTAGGGAACAGCAGAGATTATTTGTGCTGGACAAAGGGATGCCAGCACTGATGCTTACTACATTGATATTTTTCCCTAATGGAATCTCAACAAGAAGGACAGTCTTGTGAAATGTAACTCTATTTCCCAGCTTGGCAGCAGCATCCCTGTATCAGACATGGATTGTCCTCCCAGTTCTGCTTCCATCCCAAGGCTCTGATTAATGCTCCTGCTCTCTCTATATGATCCATCTTAACTGAACACTTGGGAAGTGGGGCTGGATGTCACCGAGAGTACACTATGGGAACCTCATTTTCAGACAAAGCTTCTGAATCCTGCAGGAAAATGAGTCACAATGATCACAAACAACAAGCATCAAAGGAAAACATTAGCAGCATCCCAAATTTGGCAACACAAGTCTGGCTTTGTCTCTAAAAACCAGGAATGTGTGTTGTCTTTTGGAAGCTGCAACAAGCTGCAGTGTGGTCAGGTTGATATCATGAAGAGAGTCCGCAGAATTGGGTATCTTTCAAAACGATCTGCTGATGCTAAGGGGGAGAAACACAACCAACTGCTCAGCAGAGACAGCTTTGCAGAGTCCAGGCATGCCTGATTCCCCAATACCTTCAATTCTGACACTGACCACACATGAATTGTGACATTTCTCCACCTGGCTGAAGTCAGAAGCTCGGGCAGACTGGAATAAGCCATTGGTGTTATGGCAGCACAACATAGCCCAGCAAAGTCCAAATTCAGGCAATCCCTAGGGGTGGAGAGGAAAGTCCAGGAAGGCCTTTCCTTTCCCTAATAACTACCCTTAGCTGTGACACTCCCTACAACAAATAGTTAGGGAGATCTATTTCTGTCCCTTTGGACCCATCACCTGCTCCAGCTCACATCGCAGCTGTGAGACCGCCTTGAACTGTCTCTGTCAACAAACCACACCCTGCTGACCTACATCAAAGATGTCCTGCTCTTGCCATGCTCCAGAGAGCCTCACCAAAGCACATTCCAATGCTCCCAGGAGGTCTGGAGAGCACCGTGCATCTGTACGAGGTGGAGGGCATGCAGAAGGCTCTGCCTGGAGCCTCCCAGCTGGCTCTGAGGTTTTGCTGTGCTTCAGACAAGCACTCAGCCTTTCAGGTGCCTATAATAATGGGAACCAAACCTCCAAAGCCTGTTGAGGTTCACCCATCTCTACACATGACCACCTATGAACAGCGCACAGAAACTGCCAACATTAGCAGCGAGCACACAGGACCTGACTTGCTGCAAACATTGGTTAACATTTCCTTTCTCAGCCACTGAGGAGACCAACTATTCAGGAAAAGATCTCCTCTTTGGAATAATTGATAATTCATGCAGTTCTGCAATATCGTTCTTCACGTTCTAATCAAACCCTCTCATTTTATCTTAACTAACAGAGCTAAACTATAAACTCCAGCTACCTGTACTCTGAAATAGAAGAGTTCAGAAATGCAGTAGTTAAAGAAAATTAGTACATGCTCTTATTGCTGATTTTAGCAAAACATCCAAGTAGAGTTTTAAAAAATACATTAAGCTTAATTTTAAAATACATTGTTTGCTATACACATATAATTCTGTTTCTGCCAACTGGTCTCATAAGGATAACCCACATGCCTTTCTGGTTACCCTGGAAAAAAAACCAACATGAAACACTTCTGAATCCGTGGCTAGTTTCTCACCAGTGAGGGAGAAGACATCAGTGCTCACAGACCAGGAACAGTTGCCCTCTTGCAAGTGTGGCGGGTTCTGTTTTCCCAGCCTTGGCCTTTGGGTCTGAGAGTTACTGAGGATTTTCCATCCTGACTTTTGATTCAAATCAAGTCCAGATGGTACCACTCAGAGTCAGCATTATCTGGAGATTTTTCAGTGGCTGGTAGAGCTAAAAAGGTTTTGAGGTTAGGAGGGGTCAATCTGATATCCTGAACAAGACGAGCTCACCCTACCATTCCTGCATCAAACCCATGCCAGACAGCCGAGCCACAGAAGAGCTTTAAAAAACACATCCAATCTAGTTTGAAAGACCATTGGGGCAGCTGGACTAGACAGATGCAGATTACCAGATCCAGTAAACTACATTTGCACTGTCTGGTATCAATATTACGAAACTGGCTCTACTTCCCAGCTCTGCTGTGCAGGTCAGGGTCGGTCCCTTTCTTCTTGACTCCCTAAGATTCAAGTGCACATGAGGGAGACCAAAGAAAAATATTAGAATAATATGTTGAGGCTGTCTCTGAAAACTAGAAATAAATCCCAGTTTGTCAAAGAATGTATGCTTCAATTTTATTTCTCCATGTTTTTTCCTTTCTCAGCTAAAGCAAATTCCATTCTTATCATTTCCCACTTTTTCAGCTCCATCCTTCAGGGACTTTTTACTTTATTTCAAACAGCTCTGAGGTTTTTGACTGTCTGACAGTGCTGAAAGCTACAAAATTTCTTCTGTGTCTTCTTGTGCTTGCCTCTTTCACTTGTGCAAAATTTGGTAAGCTTTGAAAAGTTACAGAATGATAAAAGCAAAAATAGCATGTGACACCGCCCTCCACATAGAAATGGGAATGTCAGAATCACCTAAACAAGCACAGGCATTTGCAATACCAAGGTATTTTTCCTTCACCATAAGCAAAATCCATCAGGAAAGGCAAAAGAGGTATTATTTCCTTTTCCTTTTGTAAGCTCCCTAATTAGCTAAAGCTATTGCAAACTGTGGAATATTGTACTGATTTATTCACAAATGGTTTCAGAAGTCAGAGATGACCAGGAAAAACAGACAGACTGCTTCCCCACATGCTGTGTTCTACCAGCCTGGCTAATAAAGGAATTATGATCCAGTTGTTATAGTAATGGCTGTAGGCAGGGAACCGGAAAACTCTGGTACACCAGCAGTTGACCCAAGGCGTCCCCAGAAGCAGCACCAGGTCTGTGCCCCAAATCCTGAGATGAGAAGGTGCAGATTCTGCAGTCTGAGCACCCAAATGCCCCAGCTCAGACATGTGGTCACTACTAACCCAAACACCCACCTTTAAAACCTGTCCTCAGCCACATGCTACAGAAAAAAACACTCTTCCATGACTTCATTCTTCCTGTTCCTTTGGGCCATTATTTTCCACAAAATGGCCACCTCCAATTTTTTTAACTGGGCTCTATCCCATCTCCAGGATCTATGCCCTCAAATCAGCCTGGTGCTCAAGTAGGTGCTGAACTTTCAAGGCAAAAATCATCTTTCTGAAATGATCCATTCAATATTCAACATTTGTTCTAAGAAATTTAAGCACATTCCAAGTACCACATGACATCATAGCTTAGAGGTAGGACACACGTCCAGACAGAGTTCCCTTTAGCTGCAAATCAGAGAGCACAAGACCCTCAGTTATTTCACTGTTAGTAGCACTATTCCACTGAGCACAGAAATTTAATTCCATCACAGTCTATATTCTCGGAGAAACAGATCCTTCCAAAATGATAGTATTGAAATTCAGGATATTTAGTTATCAAAAACAAAAAGAAAAATTACTTTCAGCATGAAACATTTCCTTCCTTATCACAGCAGATTTAAGAACATACTTGATTTTCAGTGTATGCAGAGTCCCCATGATACAACTGCTTAAATCATTATATCTGTTTAAATGTGTTTATAAACCAACAGCAGGATAAAAATTCATTCTGAGATGAAATTTAGCAGACACTGTAAGCCTGGTAACCAATTTTTGAACATATTTTGAAAAACCTAGTTCAGCTATATTTGACTTTTCTAGAACATACAAAGATTTAATTAAAAGATTGCAGACATTTTCTACTTTTGGTTCTCCTGTGATTTCAAACCAGTTTTGTTTCCACAAACCTGAATTTGCTCAGTGATTAATTGAAGTCTAAGGCATTTCCCAGTCTGAAATAAAACCATAAAAACAACAACAAAAAAAAGGGTCAACCTTGTATCATCTCTGGGCTTTCCATGAAACCAAAGCAAGGAGCAGTTGTGACAGAAATTATGTCGGTCCCAGCTCATTATTATATCCACATATTTGTGCTTGTCAGGACAAACATGCAGCCCAGTGGAGCTGCTCCAAACAGGGATCACCAAACTTGAGAGAAGGCCTGGCTCAGCAGTGAGGGGCAGAAGGCATGGGCCTAAAGGCAGGAAAACTGCAGGAGAGCACATCCCAGCTGAGATCCTGCTTATCTAACACGATCTTTCCTCTGGCCATACACTGGCTTTCCCTGGCTGCCTCTGCCATTGGTTGAACTCTTGCCTGTGAGCGACTCTCGGGATTTAACTGGACTCAATAAACTTTAAAAGACATTTGAGAGCAATGTAATTGATTCTGAAGGAATCACCATCCGTGGTGGAAACACTGAAGGTGGAAAGCAGCCCCCCTTGGACACAGCTCGGAACAGGCTGAGTCAGCAATTCTCCAGCGCTCCTAAAGACTTCCTCTACCTTCAGGCACTAATTTGTCTGAAGACTTTTGTAAGGCTTTTGCTAAAAAGAACCAGAGAGCCTGTGAAAAATGTGCTTTACTGGTAACACTTTCCACGTGTTCCCTGGGAGGCAATGGGCAGGGAATGGTGTGTTTGGAAACACCTCAAACTAAAGTGCTGGGGCTGTCAGGTCTGCCCGGGGTTTTTAACAGTGCAGCTGTCAGTGACTTCACTGAGAGGACAAACTTTAAACTCCTACCCCTCAGAAAATATGATTTTGTTACTCTTTATCTTACATGTGCCTTTCAGGGGTTCAAGCAAGAGTTCCCACAGAAGATTCCAATGACAAATGGAGTGCTGTAGGTGCAATATTCCCACCTGTTCCTTGGAGGAGCATCACTGTACAGCGCTGGATATAAGAACTGCCTTGGGGTGGTGATTTTTGGGGTTGTTTCAGAGTTTGGTTGGTTGGTTGCTGTGGGGGTTTTGTTTTGTGTTTTGTTTGTTTGGGGGTTTTTGTTTGGTTGGGTTTTTTATTATTATTCTTCTACAGTGATACACCTGCCTATCACATCATTTACAGCTACATCAGCATAGAATAACTTTTCAAATCAGCCTGATCATCATCCTGGGGTGAAAAAAAGGCCAAACTCCCAAAATGACCAAAAATATAGCATTTAAATGAAAACAACCCCAACCAACCAAGGAAAAAAAACCACCAAACAAAACAATGCCAATGGCACTCTTCATTTTATTGGAGATTTCATTCCACTTCTATTTTTATCCTGTTAGAGCCAATGAAACTTTTCTAAATTTTGAAATTGTATTTTGATTTTTTGATTCTGGCAATCAAGGAATGTTTCAAAAAGGTCTTCAGGGAAAATACAAGCACTGAGTAACAACAACTCAAGGAATTGAGACTTCATTCTAGAAGCAGGCAACTCAAGGACAATGGAGGTATTTCTGTAGTTCCTGTACTTAACAGAAGTATTTTGCTCTGATTAATCTGTGTTTTATTGGTTACGTAACCTTATTTTTATTTCCTGTTAGACCTTTTTACCAAGGTTTAAAAATATATTTACTATTGGAAATCTTCAGCTACTATTGAATATCCACAGCAGAGAAATGAGCTGACCATTAATCCCACTTCAGTGCTCTGTTCCAAATTCACAAGTTTTTATCTTAACTGGCTGACTATTCAAGCACATTCTTAACCTTTCCTGAAGACAAATGAAGAAAATCATATGGCTTTAATACCTAAGGAGCTGTTCAAAAGAAAACTAACATACACAGTCTTGCACCCAAAAGATAAGGAACTGCAGAAAGTCAAAGCTACACCACATCTTGCAGTAGCTGTACCTTAAACCAAAGCCATTTGTAGTGCCAAACTAGGCTTGAAACACAAGTGTCAGAACTATATTCTTTTCCTTTATCACCATATTTTAGCCCATTTTTACCAACCAGAAATCATGGGAGGAACTAGCTTAAACCAAGCAATGTTTTCAGTAGGAGCCAGCCTCCAGCTGCTACACAAGGTGAAGATACAACACTGTGCTTCACAAAGTTAATTCAGTTTTATGTTCAATACAGACGTGATTTTCTTATCTGCTCAGGAAGATTGGCAGAACGTGAGCCATGGGTTCTGTTTTACACTTGTCATTGAAACACTGAAGGTCTTTAATGCAGCAATGAAAAACAAATCACATAGGAAAAGCAGTTGACCTCGGAAAAGAGAGATTTAGAGAAAAGAAAGTTGAAGTGATCTGTGCTAATAGCCAGGATTGGCAAGAATCTGAGTCCACAAAATATTTGCTTAAAAGTGGTTTGGGTTGAACTTTTTCTTCTGGATTTGTAAAATTAGTGGGTGAAAGGAACAACAGACTAGAGAAGACAGTCTCCTGCAAACCTCAAACAGCCAAGTGCAGACTCAAATCTAGGAGAATCCTCAAAAGTTTGTCCCACATCCCCCAAAATATAGAAGCCCCCTGGCATTATGGAGAAAATTCCAAGGCTTCCAGTACAAACTCCCACAAACCCATGCCAAAGACAGATAAACATTGGCAAGTTTGCTCAGGAGCAGTAAGAACATTAGCATTTGTGTGTCAGTCACCTAACATCCCACCTTCAGCTGGAGCCAACCTCTGATGCTTCAAAGAGAAGGGAAAAAATCCCAACCCATCTACAAATAAACCAACAAATGAACTGTGATCAACAATAGCAAAAACAATAAACAGAGCCATGCTGTTCACACAAAAGGAAAAGAAATCCTCACTGGTTCCCATGAGCTTCCTTTGCTTTACTGTGTTCTGGCTTCCCCAGCCACCAGGTAAGTGACACCCTACAACCAACTACTAGCACATGCTGGAGCAAAGGAAGAGCCAGGAAAAGTCAGGGGTAGTGTTCATTTGAGATTCACACCTGCATAGAAAAGTGACTGTAATAGCACAGGCTCTGAACCGTTATGGACCATGGGCACCCTTGCAATGAGTTCACTGCAGCATCTCCTGTAGGGCACTCTGGGAATATTTACAGCACAGGAAAGGACCCTGGATCAACACAGATCTACAAGATTGGTCTGTGGGAGGTTCTCCATGAAAAAAAGCTTAAGGGTTTATTACATTTCCTGTGGAAGATTCCCACTTCCTAGAACGGTCTGGTTTTTGCATACAACTTTTAGTATTTAGCAGTGCTCTGGTTACAGAGGGCGATCGCTTCAGGACACTGGGGCTTCTACAGGACACAGTCGTTCCCCTCATTTACACCTTCTGAATGGCTGGTCTCTGCTTTTATTTCAAGTCTCCTCTATTTCGTCCCCCTCTCTGTGCAGCCACCCGGCCTCTTTGAACTTTGGAATCAGACTGAGTACATTAGGTAATCCACAGATATGAAATTCAAGCCATTCTCTCCCACTCCTGTTATCCCCTTCACATTTCCTAAAGTTTTTCTACTCCATTTCTCCTCCTACCCCTTCCTTCTCCCCACATTTGCTTTCAGGCCTATGAAGGAGGAAGGAGAGATGGAAAACCCTAGGGGCAGGGTCACCAAAGCTGGGGTTAGCCTTGCCGATTTGCTGCTGTGTGAACTTTTTTCTATTCCCTCGCTGCTGAGCTGGTGCTTGGAGCTCGGAAGGCTGCACAGTGCCATTGTCCCCCTGCCAATGCTCTTTCCCCACCAGGCCAGTCCTCATTAATGAAGCCCAGCTGGGCTCCACTGACCTTGAAGCAGGTACCCCAGGGCTGGCAGCAGCTCCTTGTTAGACATCAGCCTCGCTCAGCCCACTGGAGGGTGAAGGCAGCCACTGAGGGCTGGCAGGGCCGGCACGTACAGGCTGCTGAGGCAAGGAAAAGGCAGCAGGGGCAGGTGGCATTTCCCCCATGCCACACTCCTTATCCTGCTTCCCCCAAGCATTAGGATGTGACACAGAAAAGGAGATACAGGCACCTGCAGCAGATGATTCAGCTTCAATAGAGGAAGCTTATATGGTCTCGAGGTAGTGAAGGAAACGAATCACGGTGGCTGTAGGAAAACAAATAAGCGCTGAACAGGTGCCAGCAGTGACTCGGCACTTCCAGTCACCATGCAGTTCATTTCCAGTACAAGCTGGGAGGTGAATACAAGAAAGGTTTTTTCTGTTCTGCATGTGTCACCCTGCAGAGGTCTTGGAAATGACAAAGTACAGAGGAGAAGGGAAGCAGCTGAAGCAGCACAGAGTGAGGGGATGAGAGTGTTGTCCTTCAGGATCTTGCAAGGACAGCACACCCAGAGCCATATCTCTCGCACTGTAACCTGCATCATTCCCAGGCCCAGGTGTAGGAGGCGAGCAGGGAGCAGGTGGTTGCTGTAGGTACACCACAACATCTTCATAATGACCATGGGGAGCCCTGCAATCAAAACCTTCTTCAAGAGTTAATATCAAATTAGTTAACAATGCTCTGGAGGTTTGCAGTGGGGAAAATAACACCAAATGGTGGGAAGCCCAAAGTTTATCGGCAGACCAGTAACCATGAACAAGTCTGATGGGGGCTGCAGAGTTAAAATCACATAACTTTGAAATAAAGAAAATAAAAGCAAAAATATGAGCTGCACTAATGACCATAGATCTGGAATACAAATTGCAACAGGCTACTGCTGTTTATAATGTTGACCTTGCTTTTTTTCATAAATCCACTGTGAAGGACAGACATACCACCTACTGCCTCATCCACTAGACTAAGGACTGAAGCTATTTTTGGCATTCGTTATGGTCCAGGTGGCCCATCTGGCCTGATTCACTTCGCCAGTTTTCCTTTCCATCTGGGAATTTTGACCCTCGTGCTTTCCAACTAATTGTATCACATTATCTCCTTTTTGTTCCCCACTTCCCTCTCCGCAAAAGGTTGCAAAAATCTCATGCGCTGTGTTAGAAAGTCTCAATTAACCTCTAACCTTGCTTCAGTGCATGCGGCTTGGGTTACTTCTCACACCCAACCGTGGGCCCATTAACACGTTGTCGTAAAACAAAAACTGTTTTGACGGGCTGTAATTGCTGCTAAGTGATGCCGAACAAAGGCGCTCTTGTCCCGGGGCGGCCGGGGCTGAGCCCCGCTCCCAGCCCTGCTCCCCGGCGCGGGGCTCAGCCCCCCCGGATCTCTTTGAGCGCCCGAACGAAGGCGCTCCCCACCGCTATGAGCTGATGAAGGGGCCGCAGGACACCCCGCAAACGCGGCACTGCCCCCGCAAGACCCGCAGGAAGATTCGGGGGGTGGGTTTTACCCCCCTTCCCTCTCCTGCCGCAAATATAATTAGTTTATGTTAGCTGGAAAAGGTCGGAGGTGATCGAAGGGCAGGGCCCTTTTTGTTTTTAGGCAAGATAGTGGAATAATTGCTTGACGCTCAGATCTGCAGGTGCTTTATGAAGCTCATTTGGTGCTGGCAGCCCGCAGTGAAAGCTGATTTCCCTGGAAAACGCCGGATTCCATGTGACAGGGTTTATTTGCTGTGGCAGGAGTGATTGTCCATTCATGCCATTCATCATTACGGTACCTGTTACAGTCAACACTTACTAGAGCCGCCAGTCCTTTTAACACTTGCTGTCCTTCCCAAGGCTGGCTATCTGCAGCTGAGGCAGGACTGAGCCTACACACGTAATTCCAAAGAGGACACAGGGATGCCAAGGGCCTTTGTGCCTGCCAGCTCTTCTGCTGTCCCACCAGGACACCGAGCAAGCCCTCAGGGACAGTGACAGAGCCACAGGGCACCCTGCAGGGACTGACGTTATGAACCCGCCCCTGGCCAGCAGGACTGTGACCCAGAGCACCCTGGGACAAGTTTCCTGGGTGAACCAGGTATTTCAGGCCCAGGCCACCCCTCAGTCAAGCTGCAGGAATGGCAGTGTCCATTTTGCCACGTGTGCTCACTCAGCTGGTAAATACACAACAGTTTGTCAAACTTACCATGATAAAAGCCCCTATGTTAAGGGAAAAATATAGACTGAGCATTCCAGAGCCCTCCTTCAGGCTGAAGGGAGAATTTTGCTGGAAATTTAAATTTCTTATGCCCATTCAAATTCAGATTTCAAGGAAACTATCCAGAAGACAGAAGTGGCACACTTCAGTGCTCCCTGCATCGGTCTAAAAAGTTATTTTCTGTTATGTTCTCATCGTGTGCAGTTCTTGCATATGATGCCACTCTGGCAGACAGCTTGGCAGTGTCCTGTCATTAATGCAGAAACGTCCTCCTGCTATCCAGCCTGACTTTTTGGATGCAATTAAGTCTCATCACTAATTGTCCTACCTGCTACAAGAACAGAATTATCCCTCCTTCTTCTGCAGAAGCCTGTGGACGGCAGTAAATCTTTGTTATACAGTAGAACATGCTTGTTACACAGCAGCATCAACTTACAGGGCACAACCAGAAAACTCCTTGCCTTTTGTGCAAACCAGTGACGGTCAGCCCTTGTTCGTAATAAAATAAACACCACCCCATCTTTTTTTAATTCCAAACATCCCCTCATTCCTTCAAGTGTCTAGTGGGCTGTTATCTTTGTTTCTTATTGTAAATAAAAGCTAAACAGCTCCAAGCATTTGCATTTCAAAGCAGCCTGCACTTGGAAACACACCAAAATAGCTATTCCAGATACTCTGGAATAGCTGTTTTGGTTAATTTCCAGGCATAGACAAGCCTTAAGATTTCACCTCCTGATGTTGCTTGCAAGGGGTTGCTGACCCTGAATCCCAGCACTAACCTCCTGTGCCTGGAGGTACCACCTGGCTTCTAGGAAATCAAACTCTCTCACAGCCAACAATTACAGCTCAGACATTTCCACATCAGTATTTCTGGCCTACTGCACTCATTACTGGTTTATATCTTATTTAGCTATTTATCTCCTGGCTGAGGAACAACGTTTCTACATTATCTGAGCCCTGATTAATAATGCACAGATATTACCTAACCAGTGTCAACTGGCACTTCTCCACGGATCTGCACAGAGCAGCTTTAATTTCTGTCAGGTGAGGATCTGGCCTGCTTAAGAGTGTGTTAACAGAAGACAAAGCCCAAATGTGTTTTATCTCCAGTGATAAATGTTGCATTACACAGTGCATGCAGCATATACCTTCTCAGAAATGTGATGTTGGCTGTAGCATGTACTGGGCACAATAGCTGGAAAAATGTAGATATTTTCAAGTAGGAGTGGTTAGAAATTGCCAAAAGCTGTCAGTTGAAGCCTGAATTCAGGCAATTTGTTATTGCCAAGTAACAAGTGCCCAGATGTATCAGGACAGTTTAAAGAGACAAAAATCAGGTCTCTGGCCCACTTCTGCCGCCAAGGCAGCCCTGAAGGGAGGTATTCACAGGTGAAAGCTGGGCACCTCAGAGCAATCCAGAGCAAAGATAAGGTAGTGCTGGCTAAAGACGCTGCAGGGCATAAAAGTCAGAACCCACTATTTCTCTGCCTGTTTTGGAAAGCTAGGATGTATCCAGGGAGGCATAAGATCCAAAATACAGGTGCAAAAGAAACTGAAGGTGTGCAGCCCTAAAAATGTCCATTTTCTGAACCAGTTAGTGAAGTTTAGCACCTGAAGTCACACCTACATCTCCTCCTAGGTCTCGCTTTGTGGCCATTGAGGGGTGCTTTCCATCAGTATTTCTTCCCTGAGCTGTAAAGCCTGCCAGAGGAATGTGTACAACCACACTGTTCCTCCTCCCACAGGTCAGGGTTTGTACCTTTAACTGCAGGAGAAATCAGCCCCTGCAAATAGGACAGGTGAGTTCTCTTCCTGGCACTGCTGGATAACCCTTTCCTGTCTGTTCCATGCTTTTTTTTATATTGCAAGGTTCTCCACAGAGACAGAGGATGTACATTGCTTTTTCTGGAGATCCATGTTACAGATATTTCTGCCATTAGACACTGAAATTTACATAAACAGTGCAGGGAAATGATTTATTAAATGCATTTTTACTCTTCAAGGAAGCATTTAGAGGAAGTTTTTCCCAGGGACAGCACTATGATTGGGGAGAAAAGGCAAGAGCAGTGTTTGATTCTCATATCCCAACATTTGGCCTGTATAGCTGCAGAATGTTCCTCTGCCCCTTTCACCCATGATTCACCAGCATATTCCACTAAAGTGCTGAAGCAAAGCCTATAATTAGGTTATTATCTTTAAGAAAGGAGTCTAATTGTAGGACAACAAATGCCAAGCACATGAAAGATTACTCATGTCTTACGAACAGATGACGATACCTTCCAACACATGCTCTTTTCTGTGTGTGGAAGATGGGTGCCAGTTTCAGACAGGACTGGATCACTGACAGCTACTCAAAAAGACATCTGGAAGTGGATGATCTCATGTGGTGAAAAGGGACAATAAATTAACTACAAGAACAAAATAATTTTCCCGGCAGCAAGGAAAAAAAGAAAAAGAATTCAAGTGTATGTAAGTAGACTTCCAGTCCAGAGGTGAAACATATGGGAATCAATAGCAGAGGCGGGAGGACAAGTGCCATGCGGGGAATTGAAGCAAATTAATAGCTGTGGGAAGATGAAACAAAGATGACTCAATTGTCAGGCAAATAATTTTGTTTCCCCCCACAGCCATCATTACCAGTTATTTGATACAGATTCCCATTAAGCTACCTCAAAGTAGGTCAGAGAAGTCGGACCTATGGGTTGGGCAAAGCCTGAGGTAATGTGAGCTCTTACACAGAATGGCTGAGCCGCTGTAGCACAGCTTGGGATTCACCTCCAGGAAGGAATCTTGGAGACATGCATCTTGAACTGGGCTGCTAAACCCACAATCTGACAGCCCCAGCTCTACCAGGTCTAAACTCAGTGAGAATTTCCAGGAGATGTGCCCTTAGGAACACAGTAAAGAGCATCACACAGGACTCACAAACCAAAAGTGCTATTTCTTTTAAGCTGTTTGTCAAAAGTTTGCCACAACCACCAGATAAAATGACAGTTCCAATGAACCACCTTGACTCAGATGCCTGACTGTGGAGGTACTAGTTGAGGAATATATAGAATTTTTTTAATCAAAGCTATTATTTCATGCCCTGGAGCAAGCAATCAGATGCAGGGTTTAAGGAAATTTCAACTCTTGTGGCAGAAGAGTCACCCATCCCATTTCGCAGCCCACTCACACATCTGCCTCGGTGACCTCCTGCAGCAGTAAGATTGGCAGAATAACTAATACACTGTGTGAAGTAGTACAGTAAAGCCTTGTTAATATTCCCTTTGCTAATACACACACACCTCATAATTCACACACAGAAAGCCGTGGTCTCTTCCCCCTTCTCTGCTAAGACTTAAGAGATTGCTTTAAGGAGGTCTCACATTACCAAGAGTTCAGGAATATTACCAAACATGCTCCTGGACATTTCTTCCTGTACATGAAGGATAAACAGAAATCATCACAAACAGTCACACAACAATAGACCAAACCCACAGCTTTACAGTAATTTCCACAGCTGTTAGAATGAACAATCAAAAGGGGATTGTTTCATCTTGTGTTTCCTATTTCATCTAAACAAGCTCAGTTAGTAGTATTATAGAAATGCATCATCTCATTGTGGAAGAAAGAATTTACCCAATTCTAATGTTTCCTCCAAAATTTCAAAGGCCTCAGGAAAATTGCTATTAGAAGTTGCAAAGTCTGCAAAGTTAGCCTGCAAAGTTAGTTCATGCTGTACTCGAGTTACCACCTCACACAGGAGAGGAATTCTTAATTTAAATGGGTGGGCTTGTTAGCTCTCCTTGGCTGGCCCACAGACAAGACATTGGAATAGTGAGTAGATGACAACTGCTAGTTCTCCACTGTTTTCCCATAACTCCTGCTGGGAAGGAGGAAGGACAACAGTTTTCCTGGATCCATTAAAATACAGTTTGTAGGGCAGTCCAGGCCAGAAGAACTGTCTTGAAGAGCTGGGAACCTATGAATTGATTCTTTCATTAGGATTTCCAGGAGAACTGTTGTGTCATTTCTGAGACCAGAAGTTCAGCCTTTGTCCTCACAGCAAAATAAGTGGGTTACTCGTCTACCCAAGTCAAACAAGCTCACATCCCTTCTCCCCTCCTGGGAAAAAGCATGGAGAAGATCTTGCACAATCTCTTCATCTTACTCATTGTGTGTCCTCAGCACAGCTCACCACAGAGCTGGGGACCACATCCAGAGGCCGCAGCAGCCACGGGGAAGATCCTTCTGAAATCTAATGCAGTTAAACCTACCAGACCCTCTATGTTACATCTGTCACTACTACATTAACTAAAAACTCACCAACTGGATGCATGAGTTCCTAGCTAGTTTTGTTTCCTCAAGGTATGCAAGAAATTCAGAACCTGCTCTGATAGAAGAGAAATCCTGCCTGTTTCTGCCAACCCTCTTCCACCACATTACTGGAGCCCAATGAAACAGAACTTTCCTGCTGTGTCCAGCAATAACATCTGCTCTGTTGGCTGCCCTCACTTAGCTCCACTAACCTTCAGTTTACAACTGCTTGCTTAAAAAACAAGCAAGCAAAACCTCCCAGCCCCCACTTTAATAATTAAAATAAATAACTGGAAATAAGTGGCAAACACTTTTCTGACATCACATTAGCACTGTGTGTTACAGAACACTCGTGCTAAGGCTGAAATTTGGCTTAGGGGCCAAGTGCCCCAGCCCCTCAGTGGGCTCAAGTTCAGGCTGCTTCATCCTTAATTTCTTCTCTTGTGGCTGCAAACAAACCACTGGGAATAAACAGCAACTTCAGCATGTGTTGCATATGAAATCCCCCAACACAATAATGATGTCAAAACACTGCTACTGGCCCCAAAACTCCCTCACTGTCAGTCACTCCTCAGCAGGAACAAGCTGCCATCCCCTTCTCTGGGGCTCATCCAGTTGTCCCAGGAATCAGGCTGATTTCCTTTTCTAAGCTTAAGTATTAGGGATGTCATAAAAGCAAGCTTTGTGTTGTGTTTTATTCCATTGTACAACCTCTTACTGGAGTCGCTTGGGTCAGGAAAAGGGATTATTCCACTCTAGAGCAGCTCTGTTGTTTTAACCCTGGTAGATGAAACTATTTATTTTAAAATGAAAGCTAAACAAATAAATGAAAGGCAATGCAAGACCCAAGAACTTGGTCTTGTTTGTTTGTTCTTGAGTGTTGGAGGCTTTAATTTTTTTGGGTGTGTGGGGAGAGAAAAAGGGTGAATGACCATATTTTTATGGGAATATCTCCTTTGTCAGAAAGTGGTAGTACCTTAAAAGAACTCCTGGAAGGAAAAATTACAGACTATCTACTTATGCAGCTAAACTCAGCATTTGTTCAGCTCAGAGTAGATTTTATCAAGAGTCAGGAGTTCCTGGCAAACATGAGCAAATGCAGCAGCATTCCAGCTTTTCCTGCTGTCTGTACTGGCCTTGCCACTTCATACTGAAATTTCTGCAAAACACTCCAGATTGGGATTCCTGTGATCTACCACTTACAAGCTGCTCCAAATCTGATTTCTTCCTTGAGCATTTTGACTCCTGTCAAGATCAAATATGGATTTTCTCTTTGAAGAACAGTAAAATTGTGTTTCCTTCCTTATCTCCTTCTGCAGCAAAGCAGGTGAAGATTCAGACCTAACTGAGAAGCCATTCAGTAAACCCCGGGATGGGCAGGGGGCAGATTTTCAGCTGGCCTCTCTGCCTTCCCCCTAAATCTCTGTGCTGCCTATTGAGTTTCTTCAGGGCTGAAACCACTCCAAAGAGAGCAGGGAACACATCTAGGTGCTGCAGAGCACTCCTGGAAGAGCTGCTCGGGCACTCATTGAGAGCAACTCGGAGCTTTTTGCAAGGTGTGAAGCGGGAATGATTCTGAACCTTGAAGCATCTGCCACATATTCATCTGTAATTGCTTCAGGTATAATCCATAAATCGATAATCCTGTTAATCCTCCTTCTGTCATCAGACTAACCTTGCTGCCTAATCCTACTCCCTGAAGTAAAACACGAAGCTCTTTTGAATCAGTACTACTGCCACAAACCTTGAGCGAGGGGCAGAGCATACTGAGCTGGCAGAATTTGAGCCAGACTCAGGAATGAGTCCGATGGGGTCCAGGAGAGTTTCCATTCCTGCTGGTGGGTGTGAGAGGGGAGACATCCCTTACTGCTTCTTGGTATTTAGGAATATAACAAAACAAGCCATCCCTTCTGTTAGTGGGCACTTCCCCTGGAAGTTCTCACAAGAGTAGTCCCCCCCAGTTTATCTCTTCACAATTTGGCTCAGAGCTCGAGCTGTGGCCTGCCTGCATCCACTCCCCCAAAGGGAACTCGCACTCTTTGCAGCCCAGCTCCGCATCTGGCCACGGTGAAGGAGCAACTTTAAGACTCTCTGCTTCATGACAGCCAATTTTATACAAACTTCTTTTGTTCAGAAAAGGGTTTTGACAGAAAAGCTCCAATGTGATTAGTTAAGATGCAGAGCTCCTCTAATAGAACCACCAAGAAAGAGAAGTCAGCATCATTAAAAAGAACCTATTTCTGCTTCTCTGCTTATTAAGTTAGACCTTTCTCCCCAGAACACTGTTATTTATTTTATCAACTTGTTACATAAAAGCTGTTCCTCTTGGGGAGCACTGTGCACACACACACAGAGATAATCATTAATAAATTGCAAAACTCTGGATTTCACAAATTAATTCTGGCTTTATCTTGCCAATCATAATCTGCCAAGAGGTTCTCAGGTCCAGCCAACTAATTTTTAGTCCCACTAAAAGCAGGAATTTTAATACTTACATTGCAATTCCATATAATAAAGGCTGATGTTTAAAAAATATTTAAAGTGATTTCAAAATCTTTTACTTTTTTGTATTTATAAAGGAAATAATTGCTATTTTTTTTGGGAAATTAATTTGCACACCTACCTAGAACCTCATTTGTTTCTCTCTTCTTAATACCTATAAATTGTATTTGACATGTCTTCCTTTATTAAGCCCCTAAATTTGTCCTCGAGTAAATGTGTACTTGTTTAAAGTAGTTTAACACAGTGGTTCAAAACCACTGGGGCTGTCAGGGCAGAATTTTGAACTTCATGCTCCCAAGAAATGTGTGGCCTTGACCTTGCCAAACCCACTGTTTTATGTTTAAATGGTCACAGATTTAATAATGGGCTGCAAGAAAGACTTGCCATTAACTACCTCCTCTACTTTGCTCCTAGTTAACAAAACATTTATGTCTGCAGTGGATGCTGTAAGAATGGAATTAGTTATCTAGGATAATCTGCCTACATGAGCAAATGGTGTCCCACTAGGTCAATACAGAAATTAATTGTGGGATTCTTGTCAAATCCACATTGTTTCCTGGCGCAGTTGCAAGCCACTCAATTAGACACCTTTCAAGGCCTTTTGCTGGTCTAAATGTAGCTAATTGCTCCAGTTCTGGCTGGGGATGATTCATCTCCCAGATGTCTCAGACCCCTCCAAAGCCCTGCTCAGCGAAGATCAATACATCCACCCAGCCAACAGGATATTCCTGTGAACAGGATATTTTTCCTCATGCCTCCCTTTTATATGATTAATCCCAAACAAGGAAGGTCTCATGATTCACGCTCTTGACGCGGCAGCTCCTTTAGGTCTTGCTGGCTTCCCACACACGAGGGACTAGGCATGAATGCAGCCTCTTTGTCCGCACTCTCCAGGTGCAGCACCATTCACACTTGAGCTTGACAGCACAACACAACAGTTTTTATTTGCCGCTCTCCTCTGTCAAGTATTCTTTTCTCTTGTGCCGCTTCCTCATTTGTCCGTATATCAGTGGCAGGGCTGGCCAAATTGAAAATGAATGAAGCACAAAGAAAGACTGTAGTCTCCACAGTGACGCTCTATGGGAAAGCAGTGCATGGTTTAGTTTTTTTTACAGAGTCCTCAAAGGTCACTGGTAGCACTTGTAGCTACAAGTCCCAGAGGGAAAGACCACAGCATCTGGTCCACTGGTTACCAGCTTTCAATAAGAAATCCTCATGGGCTCTTGCTCAAGAGCCATGGGGGAAAGGATTAAAAATATAATAACCCTGACATTTCTTCCCCAGCTCCCTTTGTAGATGAGTAAATTCAGGAATACAGGAACGAGGGAGGCAGGGGCAGCTTGGTAATTCATTCCCCGTGGAGTAGGACACAGAGTTGTACATGGGAGGGAGGTGTGTTCTTCCAGCCTTGGTGGGTGGCTGCAGCACGAAACTTTAACTCCATGTGGCGCAACACCTTTGGCTACATAAAACCTCAGCGAGGCCTGCTCACTCACCTGCCATTAGCCCAACCAGCCACCGGATGTCTTCATTGCTCCATGCCAATAGCCAAGGAACAGCATTACCCAGGAGTGGGAAACAGGTCTCTTAAGGATGGGGATACACAAAATGACACCTGGAAGATCACAGCTCACTCACCACATCTGGGTTTTAGCAGAAACCTATGTGCAGTGGTTGGACATTGCTTGAGGAACAGGTTTTTGTTCAGCACAGTGCTAACTGTCCCTGGGACCTTTGCTCAACAGGACAGTTTGTCTGTGTTTCTCCATCAGCAAACTGGAATGCTGGATACCTCCTACCTGTGGAAGTGTCAAGAGAACTGCACAACATGCAGAGAGCATTTGGAATGCCAAGGTCCCTACTCCAGAACTGCAGGGATCCCTGTTAGGCTCTTGCCCTGTCTGCAGTTCCCATTGTCCCTGTGCCCTTGAGTGCGTGCCACCACAATGACTACAAGGGGGAACAACTGTCCACCCTTGAGAGCTGGTTCTCACCCAGCTCTGCACATCTGCATCCAGCTTCAGTAGCAAAAGAAAAGGGAGGAAAAAGAAGTGGATTTCAGTGATGTATATAAATACCTATACACCGAGACAGCTGCTAGCTGTACATGGGGGTAGGCAGAGGCCAGCACTGAGCTGGACAGCACCACCGTGAACATGCAGAGCAGAAAGACAGCACACACCTACTGTCTCCCTGCAGGCCCCTGCAGTGTGTCTGTCAATTAATTTCTCTCTGTTTCTTTTTTTTCTCTTCTAGTAAGCCCTCCTTTCATGTTTTTCCTTGTCAATCTTTTCCTCTTCCTCCTCTGTTTCACTAGTGTTTATAATTCTGGTTCAGACTCAAACCCCCAGGACCAGTGCTGGGCACTAAAAATTCCTCTATGCATCCTGAACTCTGTGTGAAAGAGGACAGAAAGTCTCTCTCAGCTGCCTGCTCATCCTTATCAGTGCCTGCCTCCGTGGCAGCTCACGTTGCCAGCTGTTACTGGAGGTGCTTCAGAGCAGTTCACGGGAAGGAACTACACCAGGCTGTGGTCCCCAGGTTTATTGTTCTCCTGCCCAGGACGTGCTACCAGCACTTGGCTTAGGCACACCTGGAAATGCCTTTTCCAGTCCTGTACCAGCCAGGTTTGCCAGGGATACACTCACATAGGAAAGGCTAACGAGATGCAGCCCAAATACAACACTGAAGTAACACAGTTTTACTGAAACATGGGTTTGGGATCTCCCAAGGCCTCAGCATAGCATATAAAGAAATTTATCTTTCTTATCAAAACTCTTCATGTGCTAACAACTGCATATTTGTTTAAGTGCTTTCATATGGTTGGGTCTGTCTGACACAACAGCCATTCAAAGCCCTGCTGACTCAGAACTTTCTTGGCGATTCCACTATTCCTTGGATCAACTCTGCCTTTGGGGGAGATGTAACACAGCACTGAAAACAGCCCACTTAGGGTTTCTCAGCTGTTATTGACTCCCTTGGTATGTCCATTCTATTCACTCAAAAATCACTGCATCAGCAAAAGCCCCATCACATTTCTAATCTTTCCTATACCATTGTATTTAAGTCACCAGGATTATTTTCTTGGTGCAACAACTTAAATAAGCAACCTAGACACTTTTCTACAGTTTTCTAAGAAATATTTGCACTTTCAGTGAAGTGGTAAGCCTGTCTCTGGCTATCAGATGCACTATTTTCATTTCTAAAGAAGCTGAGGTCCCAGTGGCAGCAGACACAGTGCTCAGGGCAGTGACTTCTGGCAGAAATACTGAGCACCTTTGGAAAGTTTCACATCCAAAAAGCCTGATATTTCCAGTGACAGTTCTATGGTAACACCTTGAGAGGTCAAGCACATGATATTTAAAATCTGCAATCATATTTCTAATAAAAGAATGATGTTATTTAGTATGTTCTTGCTCCCCTGTTGTCAAACAGCAAGGGAAAATTACTTCAGCGTGATACTCCTTAACATGGACTGCAACTACTATTAGTAAAATCAATGCTGCAGTATATCTTAATTTTATTTTCTGTCTGCTTTTCTTTAATTATTTAACTCGTTCTGACTAATGATCATCTTATGCTTATTTTGTTTACCACACTGTCAGGTTTTCAGGCAGTTTCTCCTGATCTCTATTTCAGATGGAAAGCTTCAGGAGCTCTTTCAAGCACTCCAGAAAATTAAACAGTAATTCAGTCTTTTGTTTTTGCTTTTAAAGAATAAAGCTAATGAGAAGTAGGTCAAGCTGAACCCCCTCTCCCCAAGCATTATTCCTGAAATCTGTTAGCACCTTGTATCTCTATTCTTCTCTTACCACTGCATCATTTACAAGCTCTCTAAGCACGTATCCACATGCCAATTATGCCAAACAGACCAACTCAAACAGGAGATCCCATTCCCAAATTTGAGCAAGTAGCTCTTTGGGGTAGCTATTTGAAAAAAAAAAAAAAAAAAAAAGGGAAAAAAACCAAAACCACCAAAAACTGAACATCACCCACATCCACTAATTCACATTGTTTTTGGCTTACTTCCAGGCTATGTCTTAAGCTTTGAATAGGAACTAATGCAGAATACACACACAGAAGTTTATTATTCCACTGCTGCTCAGAGAATTTAATGCCAGAGAGAGCAGGGCAACATGTGTAAGGGGACAATAGCCCCTTATGGCAAGTTTTGCAATTTAAAATGAAAAGTAGGTGTTCTGCTACGCTGACAATTGTAATCCTTGTTACAACAAGCAGTGCTCCAAATCCTTGGACACGGGCACTGGAACTACACCCACGTACGAAGCTGCCTGGGTAACACAGCTGTGGGGTTCAGCTGCTTCTGCTGGAAAACAGAAGCTATTGGGGCTCCAGGGTCAGCATGAGCCCTGAGTTACTGTCCTGAGCTATCAGGGCTCTGGAAAGACACGGCTGCTGTGTAATGAAGCCCGTTGCAAAGCCGTTTCAGGATCCAATCGCTGAAAACAGCCCCTCCCCACATCGCTGTTAACCCTTCTGAGCAGTCAGAACCTACACGGGGCCTTGGTGGCTTTGATTTACACCTGCAGTCAGATATAAGCCTTTCAGCAAAGATCCAAACATGTACCCCCTTTCATCACTCTATTTCTCCCTGGCATTTGATTTTCCACCTCCAAAGGTTTATATGGAAAAGCCAGAAATCACAGCAATCCAAGAGGAAAACCTATTTCTGATGGCACAGAACCAGGCCAACACCTGAGAGTTACACCACCACAGGAGACCAGACTACACCAGCAGCCTTAATGGAACAATCCCTCCTTAGGAACAGAGGGGAGCTTGGTTAAGGAATGTTAAGGAATTGTTGAGGAATACACCACCATGGAACTGGCACTCAAGTACTGAGCCATAGAACGATTCCCTGTTCCCACAGACTGGCTGTGGTGGCCCAGCTGAGCTTGGAGAAAACACCTGCTGCCCTGAAGACACAGCTCATGGCTACATCTTCCTTGTTGACCATGAGAAAGCTGAGGAAGAGTCTGAGCTGCGGGATACTTGGATAACTTTTTTTCTCCTATAACTGAGCCAAGAGAAAACCGATTTACAGCTGAAATCAAGTGTTGGACTTGATCAATCAATCAAAAGGCCCATGGAAGAAGGTCACACTACTGCAGTTTACTAAACCTGCAATGTGGAAAAACAAAGCTGGTCCCTTGACACAGGCTTCGCATACAAAAATTCAAGCAACATTTTGATTGCTGCAGGAAGAAATAGGACAAAATAATGGATTTTTACATAGTTAAGTTGATGAGACGCTCAGATAGCAGAACTACAGTGTGAATTATCCTATAATTGATACTAATATGGTTATTATTCTTATAGAATAATTTATTTGTACCAGCCAAGTTGGTGGTTTTTTCCATTCTGTCGTAATTTTCCCTTTTCTTTTACGAAATGTAATTACATTTCCACAAACGCCATGTCTGCAGAGGGAGCGTGCCAGAAAGCTGTCAGCCTTTTACTCGTCCTGCTGCGCTGCCAGATGCAGAACGCATTGATTTTCTGAAGCCCATGAGGTGTCTCATTTTGCCCAATGCTCCATGTCTGGGTGAAGCCACACGTGCAGACACCAGCACAGGCAGTTTGCAAAGGTGGCAGCTCATAAGATCACCGAGTTTAGTTCCCTTCCACCACAAGCCTCCTACATTATTAGGCTAGAAAACAGAATTGAAGGAATGAGAACTACTATTTCCACAGCAGATCACTCCAGACCTGCTGCAGCCACCTGAAAGGCAGGACTGCAGGAACACAAGCATACATAGGAAGAGTTTTGCCATTCCTGGATTCCTGTGGAACAAATCTGGGATTTTGCCGTGCCTTTTCATGACAATGTTTTTGCTATCTTCTACCACCTGCCACATTAGTAAGCTACCAGAAATGAAAGCCTAAGTCATCTTATGGTAAACTTTGTTATTCTTTATTAATGCTCTATAAATCAGTCCTGTTATAAATCAGGAAATGTTCATTAATCAATTCTCAAAAAATATTTTATTTGGCTAACAGTGTCAAATCGTGAAAGTAACAAAGCAAAAATTAAAACCATGTGCTAGAAGCGGGTTCATGACTGCATGCTTACGTCAACAAAGCCTCATAACTGCACAAATAATTACCATAGATCATGTTAACTTTCATTAAATAAAACCATGCTGAAAACCAGTAGTACAACCCTTATAAAGCACACATGTTTTCTAATACATTTGTGTACTCAGGACAGCATTTTGCACTCAGTTAACTGCAAACTTGGGTTGCATATGTGTAAACGTGGGCAGAATTTTTCCTGCTGGCTTTCTATACGCAGATATTGAAAAAATATTGACTGAAAACCCCATTTCTAGTAGTTTGCTCTGTAGACAGAGCAATGTTATCCTCATTCTAAGACAGACTATGTTGCTGAGTGACAGAAACAGAGGACTAAAGTTCAGGGATATGCAGACTTCACTCCTTAGCCTGTTCCTACTCAGTTATTTAATCTTTGATAAGGCATTTGGAACGAAGTATTTAAACCTGGCTGAGACCAGATAATCAGTGTGAACTGATTTGTCCATTAAGAATATATTCCTTGCCTATATATGACCTGGAATCAGGGGGTCTGGTTTCCTTAACATAAAGTTAGGCAACACTATCTGCATTTAGGAGAAGTCAGTAATAAAAAGCTGTGCCCAGAACACAACAGAAGTAAATCCTCCCAGAGAACGAAAGTTAAACAGCAAAATAACATATCAGTTCCCTTTGCAAGATAATTCTGCCAGTGTGAGAGTGTTTAGTTGGCATCACTGTCTGTTCTAGAGCACTAGAAAAGTATTCAAAAAAAAGAAACCATTGCATTGGTCACACACAAAAGTCTAAAGCAGATCTGACCCAAGAGCTGCACCAACAGAACATCATGGTCACTTCCCTAGACGACAGCAAACCACAGGAACCACATGAGTTTCAAATTCCAGCCTGGGCCCATTTCTAGGGCAGTTTTCTTCTTTTTCCACATTTCTGTTTACTGATATTTATGTTACAGCAGTTCCTAGAGGTTCTAAGTGATATCACACTGCTACTGAACTAGGCAATGTAAAAAATAAATACAGCAAAACAAAATATACTGAGAGGATCTCCAAGCAATTAGAAATTAAAGCAGACAAGACAGGAAGCAAAAGCTGTATGATACTCATTTTGCTTACCCCATGCTTAAGTCAGTGAAAACTGGAGAGAAGGTACTGATACAGGGCTAGGTAAAAAATACAAAAAATAATTTAAAAATTAGTTGAAATTTAGGTAACAAAACACAACTAAGTGATCCACTTGTGGATCATCCAGGTGACAGCAAGCTGGGGTAACACAACTGTCATCAGGCATGATTGTACAGCAGTGAATTCTTTGCACTGTTCCTCTTGTTGCAGGGATGTCCTGGACACATCCTGCTCACAACTCTAATGTTTTCATTACAGAAAGTATAAAAGTGCATCCCTGGCCCTTAGAACTGCAGAGAACACAGAAGCAAGCCCTCATAAAGAGGCTCAGAAGGCAGGGGGGGGAAAAAAGAGTGAGCCTCCCCAGATTGTGCTTCTAGAACATCTTCATGTTTTGTCAGTCAGGCCTCTCAGGGCTGTCGGGGGCTGATCCATCACACTGGAAAGCCTAAGGCTGACTCCAAAAGGCAAAACTCCCACCAAACACAGGGCACAGACACCTGGGCATTGCCTCAGCCTGTTTGTGCAAGTTTCTCATATTGAAGTTTCTATGCACTAATGGTTATCAAATGGGTGGCTGTTTAATTTACACATCAAAGCCTACCCTGTAGAGCTCGTGCTTTAAGTATTTCAAATAAACATTAGCTACAAACTCTAAAATGGGGCATTTACCAGGGCTTTTATATGCATTCAGTTATGTAGGAAAAATAAATAGAAAAGAAGATAATTTAAGCCTCGGCATGGATGGAGCTTCATCTCTGAACTTTAGCACCTGATGCTTATTCATCAGTTGGGCCCTGAATGTTGGCAGAATCAAAAAATATTCTGCCAGGACTCTAATCAGAGATAAGCACCAACTGGATCTATAGAACAAACTCTGATTCGCTGCACAAAATTCAGGTTATGCAAAAGCCCCTCCTGATCTGCAGCAGGACAACCCGTCCAGTGTTGGGGCAGGATTGAAAGCCCCTGACGTGCAGGGAAAACAAATGCCTGCCCTCTCACAGGCCTGGTGCACATAGCACCCATTTGCTGATGAGCTGCATTGATTCTGTGAAGTGTCCCATGAAATAGGCCTTCAAAGCAGTAAAGAAAAAACCCACCCCGAAAGAGGACAACCACTGTGAAAGCTACAGAACGTTCTTTGTGTGTCTGCTCTCCCCTTCGGGCCGAGGCCTTCGCCGGCAGCGCACACAGCAGGATGGAGGGAAGCCGTGCTTGTTCCCCAGATCCTGTGGTCACTTCCCTCGTTCACCTGACTGCATCTGGGTTCTGAAATTTCAGAGCCAAACTCACTCCTTTAAATCAGCTGGAACTTTAGGCAGACTGTTAAGGCAGCAAGATGCTGGATTAGCACAGCTACAGGTAGCCAGTGTAGATCTCCATCACAGGGCTGACAGGAGAAGTCTTTGCTGAAAGTTTCCAGATAAAATAAGAAGCTGAATAATTAATCAAAACCATTTTTTTATGTGCTCTTCCCTTCCTTACCTTTTTCACATTTTTTCTAAATTATCTAAAGAGGAATATGAAAAGAAAGGAGAGAATATTCCACAATAAAAGGAGGAAAAAGCCAAATAATAACATCTCTAAGGGATGTGAAAAAGCAGGCAGCAGCCCATGCATGTGCAGCCTAAAAAGTCTGAGCTCTATATCTGTCTCTGCTTGCTCATTCACACAGCTGCCTTCTCTGCAATTTCCCCCACACACTTCAAGCACACAACTAGAGATGTTGAACTTCATTTTCCCCTCACCCCATGGAAAATGGGATTTTTAATTAGAGGAAAATGTCTATTTTCCTTGAACATAGTAATTACATTTTTTTCCCCCCAAGTCACAAAGTTCATTTGGGAAAGTTTTACCTGAATGTTTTTGTTTGCCCAAACTGAAAGGGAGGTTGGTGGTAGAAATAAGTGAGGGCAGGGGGGAAGTCTTTTCTACATTTTTATTTTGGAATAAAAGATTGGATTTCCTGAAAATGTTGAGATACGGAGTGTGGCAAAGTCTGCAAATTACACTGAAAAATTAATTCAAATTACACATGTATGTTAATACTTGGGGAACACTTCCCTCCCCAAGGAAGGGGTCGGTCCATGGGATAAGCCAGCTCATTCTTCTCCTCCCTGAACTCGGCTATAACTCTCCAGCTGACTCAAACAAGAGCACTTGTGTGCTGAATTGCTGGATGCTTGCTAATGCAGACCTTCACTGATTTCAATTTATCCATATGACCCTTCTTGAAAGCAGCCTGAGGCACAAGCTAAGCCCCTGTTCTAAAACCAAAATCACCAAGTGCTTTCAATCCAGGAGAAAGGAGTTCAGGGACAGCAAACCCAGTTCCCCCAGTGCTAGATAGGGCTGTATATAGGACAAAGAGGGGAAAAAAAGGTCCAGTCCAGACCACTTAATCAACAGAATTATTCTGAATCCAACTTTTACAGAAGGCTGAAGTACCATACATACAATAAAGGCAAAAGGGGCTTGTTCCTGGAAACCTAAAATTATTTATGGGGTGGACTTGCTTCATACTAAAAACTAGGGCCACTGCAGGTTTGCAACATAGAGACAAAAAAAATTCATCTGTTAGTTTATATCCAAGGGCCTTCTGTGCCAGTGGCAGCCATCCCATGTTCCTGGGCATCAATCCTGTGTTCAGGACTTAGCCCTGTTCATAGAATAACTGGATGTATGTTTAATGGAGAATCACATTAGTAGCGGGGTTTATTAATGTTTTTCTTACATTGCTCCTGGAACTTAGTGTGCATGTTCAACACAAGTAATGAATGTGTTTTGGGAAGAAGATGCTGCAGAAATGGTCAAGATATAATGATCCATAGGTTGTAGGTAGCTAGGAGAATGGAAAAGGGGGAATTCAAGCAATTCAGAATGTGATCCAAAGACTCACTGAATGTTAGACACATATCTTGCAAACACTACAAATAAAAAGGGCAGAACGGATCCTTTCAGGGAGCAAACAAACATAGATGGAAGAGCCCTTGGAAGATGTTTGAGGGGTGGAGCTGTGATAGGAATAAAAATGGCATGGTCATGCAAGAAAGTAAAGAAATCATGCAGAAAGCTTGGCTGGATTGGCTGGGCAATGAGGATTCAGCAAACAGGGACATCAGAGGGACAATTTGGTAGCTGAGCCTGTTGCTGGAGCCACCTGCCAACAGCTCTGATGGTAGAGATGGGGTTGCCCTCACTGATGCTCACTGACACCCCTGTTTCATTTTAACAATGAAAAAAAGAGGGTTATGGAAGCTTTTCAATAAACTGCACTTGTTTGGAAAGAAGAAAATGGCCACAGACCGTATTATGAAGGAAAATGTCCACCCTATTAAAAAGAATGCTTAGTTCAGGCAGAAGTCCTCAGAAATTGAGCTGCATCTGCCGTGCTCCTCCATGCATGCTGCTAAATCTTACCCATGCCATTTCCACCTGCACCTCAACTCTGCTTCCTCTTTCCCACTGACACCTCAGATGTGGAAATAATAAAGGAGAAATGAGACACCGCTCTTGTTTTCTGAACCATACCAGCTTCTTCTGAATTTATTGTCGAGATCTATTTTTTGGCAGGAATAACAAGAAAGGTCAAGCTGGAACACAGCTGCAGGTGCGCAGCTACAACCCACACCGCTGCCTTGCGTGGGGATGAAGGAAAACATGGCAGGGTTTAAACTGTGCCTGACAGGCCAGAGGCTCTTTTATCTCTCCTTGAGGGACGTGGGAGGGGAGAAGCTCAGCTGCTGCTCCATCAGATACATTTTTCTGCTGATTTCTGGGCTGGGAAGCTTCATGTTACAGCTGATCTACACATCTGGCCTTTTCTCCTTCGGTTTTCTTTGCATATGGTGTTGGAAAAGCCAAGGAGAGAAAACTAATCTGAAATCCATATCAAGTCAGCATCAAGGAGAGACTGGAATAAGGCTTTGATATTTTCACTAGTACAAGAAAACAGAGAAACTCTTCATGCTCAGCAACAAAACAACACAAGTGCTCTGAGGGGTGAAGAAATACTGACACTTTCACTAAAAAAAAGACATTGATACAGGACTTACATTTTGCTGATGTCTCACTTTAGGCCTTACAGATCCCATTTGGGAGTGAAGCAGAACTTGCACTAAGCATTTGGGAAATCGATTATTTGGGAAAGGCAAAACTGGAAGCCCAGCAAGAAAATAGGACAACTCTGCCCACATTTCTGAGCAGAGATCTCACAAAAACTGGTTCCCTTTGATTCAGTTGTGACTGCAAAAATATGTATTTCCTTTCCACTGTTGCCCCTCAATGTCACCACTGCACAAAGGTATTGAAACACCTTTGCTCCCAACAGTTCCCACTCAGACAGCAAAAAAAGTGACTGCAATACAAGACTTCAGTTTTGGGAGGGGAGGGAAAATCCCCTTCAGCTCTCCCAGACAGCAAGTGAATTTCTGCTGTGTTTTTGGACTAGTGAATAGGACGGAGCACTTTAGGAAATGCAGGCTACTTTCTTTATTTGCTTCAACAGGAACACAAGTCAAAATTCAGCTTTCTTTATGTCTGCCCCAAAAGGCTGAAATTCAGACTGAAGGCAGTAAGGGCACATCTGTACTGGTGGTGCATACATCACAGAGGGGGATCTGCCAACCAGGAGCATATCCTGGGGAGGATATCCAAGTCTCTTTGTAAATCTTACCCATCATCTTTACATCAGGCTCCAGCTCCAGAAAATCTTGGCCTTAAGTACAAATTACATTCCAAGCAGGTGTACATCAAGTTTCTTTCTGGAAAAGCCAACTTGAAAGCAGAAATAGGCCAGCTCTGCCCTAACCATTTGGCCAGTGACTTCAACACAGCTACAAGCAGCATTATTCAAAATATAAACCAAATATATAAGCACACAGACTGGACTGTTGTGCTGTGCCTTCAGTACAAGTCCCACCAAACTGCCATTCTTGTAAGTATTAGAAATACACTTTTAAGACCTTCTAGTTCCAGTACTCATTGCTATGGTCTAAGAACAAATGTTGTCTCTTAGTTATTTAAATAACCCTTGTTCCTGAAGCATTTATGTCCTCAGAAGCTACCACACCTTTTCTTGGCTGGGGAACCAAGGCACAGACTTGTGATTTGTCCAAAGCCATAAAAAAATGTATTAATAGAGTGAATTTATGTCATGGCCAACATCTGGTGTAGATTATTTACAAATAAGTTGGCTCTCTAAAAAAAATAAAATAATAGTTTTTAAGTTTGTTTACAAAGTTGCTGCATGTTGTTTCCACTATTTTATTAAAAGCACATGGAGCTACGCTTCCAAACAGCAGCATTAAAAATAGACTAGGATTCACGGTGGATGAAATTCAAGCTTTGGTTTTGATAAGCATCCAGAAGTCAGGATTAGCCAAACTCCTTTGGTCAGCCAAGAATTTATAGAAAGACATTTATTATGGAAAGCGAGGGTACTAGAAACCTAAACAGAAGCAAGCCAGATCTCCCAGACAAATCCATCTGCCATGTAGAGGTGCCTGGGCTGCCAAGGCTCAGCATGCAGGACACCTTACAGGAGTGAGAGGAAATCATCAGCTACACGCACTGCAGTTAGAGCGGAGCACAGAAACCAGGTCAGTGTGAAGGGAGATGGATGGCTTCCTTTGGGAACCAGTTCCCATGGATTTTTGTCAGGCCTTGGTCAGCCTTGATCCACTGCTGCCTGGCAGACCTGACCACTGTGCCTGGTCATCATGGACAGACTGCAATGGCTCTACCCCGAGTGAACCCTTGGCTTGTTGGAATCAGTGTCAGCAGTGCCTACAGCATCACTTCAGCCGTAAAAATGGATTGGACACTCGTGGAGAACAGTATGGGACTGATACCTTGCCACCAAAAGGCAGGAAGGAGAATGAAAAACGTCTAAGCAGCTTGATCTGAGGAATTTAAAGAAGGTCAAATGTACTTTATCACCCACAGTACCAAAGTAGAGCAGATTTTCAGATGAGGATGTTGGATAAGGATTTGCCTTTTACGTCAGCACTACATTTTCCCTGTGGAATAGCCTAGTTTGTCAGGAGAAGCTGGAAACCTATTAGTCTAACAAGGAGTGATCTCCAAGATGTCCAGCTCTGTTCCACTTCCATTCATTGCATAGGCAACCCCCCAAAAAAATCCAGCTGAGAATGTTCACTGCTTACACTGGATTGAGTTACACTTTGTCACTTGAACACACTGGCCAGGTTACAGAAGGAATAAAGGAAGAGTAGCTCATATTTAGGAATTCATTTTAAAATGCAGATTAAAAGAATGAGAGCACATGGAAAAACAGTAGAGCTCTGACCACATGAAATCTGCCCAACCCAGGATTCTACAGGAAGGAGAGCATAACTGGGGAGCTTTGCTGAGCATGAGTGGGTGACCTTCACATAACAGCATCAACTGGACGCTTGCATTTAGATTTTCCATTTGATTTTCAAACAGACAGCAAAGGTGAAATGCTCAAATATTAACTGAGAAGGTTGGTAAAATATAGCTTAACCAAACCTCGTTGTGTGCAATTTCTGGAGATTTTAATTACCCGTCTGCACATCTGTAAGAAATGTGTGAGTTTACCTTGGAACCACAACCTCTGTTCATAAACCTGGAACTAAGATGTACTGAAACAGCTTGCTGTCTTTTTAGGACTCTAACAGTTAATGCTGTCAGACTTCTGCAGACCTGGAAATGGTTGGACCTGTTTCTGTCACAGCCAGGAAGGATTACTGCATTCTTTCTCCTGAATTATTTTTACAGAAACTTCAGTTCACCCAAACTAAAGTTGAGGACCTTCCTGTGAGCTGAGTATCTGGCACTTTAAAGAATAAGGCAGATTTACCCACTGCAAACCAGAATACCAGACTGCAGCCAGATGCTGTTCCAAAATATTTAATCAACAGGGTAAGGATCTCTCATAATCACTTTCCCTTGCTACTCGGTACCTTCAGATGGATTCAGGACTGAGATTTTCTTTACCTGGCACAGCTGCTTCTGTGACTTTTCTCCACTCTATATCCATTTATCTTCCATCATCACCACCTGCATCACCATCCAAATCTTGCTGCTTCCAGGGTTATTTTGCTGCAGACCCTGCTTTATCAGACTGGGGCCAAATCCACCCCAGCTTGTGCATTATGTGATCAAAGTGGTGCAAACCAGTGATGCTCAAAGGGCAATTCATCAGTTGAAGTCGAGGCCACTTGTTGGCAAAACAGGGCAAGGCTTTGAGTTTCACATTTTAGAAAGTGTTAACTTTCCAAAACTAAGTGTGACTTAATCCCCCCCCCCATAAGATCTGTGGTCTGCTCAACACAGGGAGAATAAAGACAAATTATTTTCCTTCCCCTGCTCTTCTGCCTCACCACAAAGGTACAGGTGTCCCTGTTGTTCTCAAGGCCTGTGGGACGAAGTCAAAGAAGAGGGGAACTTAAAGCTCTGTTTATGAGGAGTTTAAATTTGTTATAAAAGTTGGTCTGTCCACCTGGCATCATTTAAGCAAACAGGTGAATATCACTTGTTGCAAAATAATGGGCTTGAGTCTCCACTCAACTCTAATGGATTTACACTGTTATAACTCTGAACAGACCCGTGGGATGTTTATGCCCTACAAATAAACAGAAGTAGCTTTTCTTTCAGCAAATACAATCTGTTTCACCCTAATGATCAATGTTTCCACTACTGAAACAAATCCTAATCCTACTTGGCTAACCCCAGTATTAGTCAATAAAGACTTTTAGAGTATTCAGCCAACCTTCTGGGAAAAACAATATTATATATGTGTTTTGCCAAGGCAGAAATCATAAGCAAAAATATTGGACCAGCTGACAGAAATTAGCACAGCTCCATTGACAGAGGTTGTACAAACTACAAGCTTTGCAAGAGAAAAAGAGAATAATAAGTAAACTTCCCTACTAGTTATAGGATACAAAATTGATGTTTCAACTAGCATATTATCCTAAATCATTGGTAACAATAGTTGGGATTATTTCAGTTTTTTCTATATTTTTCTTTTAAGAGCACAGATTCCCACAGCTAATTTGAAAAATAACTCCACATAATACGCACACAAGAAAAAATAAATCTCCTTTTAAGGTAAACAGGCTCTAACTCAGATTTTTGTTAACAGAATGGGACTCTGAAGTGGTGTATATAAAATTCAGCTTTGATATGGTACTAAAGGCCACAACAGATGATGTTGGAGAAGACCTGGCCAAATGTTTACTCAGCTGCTGCAAATGTCTCTTCCCAAATGCCCAGTTTTGCCTGAAAGAAAGGACTGCTCTGTCCAGATGTCCCCAAAAGGTGCCCATGGACAAGACCTTTGTCTGGAGTCATACCAAAAAAACCAGTGGATTCACACCACACAACTGGAGAGGTGAAAAAACTCAAAGACAAAAGCACTTAACTTTCATACATGAATTAAAACAGAAACTGTCTTTTTCAGAAAGCCATCTCCAATTTCAGAAAAAAAAAAAAAATGTATTTTTCAAAACACAGCCTGCAAAAAACAGCAATCTTTGCTTATTTCTAACAAAGAGGTTGTGGCTCAATGCGGCCACCTTTAAAAATCTCTCCATTACAGAAACATGCATTTGGGTTGATTGTAGGACCAACAGCCCTACAAGCTACGCAAAGACGATCACATTACATTTCTGTGCTGGTAGAAATTTGGCAGATGTAAGGATAAAATGCTAGGGTGCGAATCCCCTCCTGGAATAAATGGATTTCTGTGAACTGCTGAGCTGTGCTGATCTCAAGCAGCTGATGGTCCAGCCCTTTGAGACTCCACCATTGTTCTAAGTCAGCCCAGTCAGTTCATGACCCGCCTTGCTCTGACACCCCATAAACTTGAGCATTTCAAAGGAGCAATGACCCTACCAGCTTGTCTACTGTCTCTGATTACCCCAGGCCAACCCACAGCTGTTCCTCATCAAAAAACTAAAGGAATAAACCCTCCTAATAGCAACCCAAAAATCTAAGGGGCATTTTTCCACTCTACTTTGCATATTTGAGTGCTGATTTGCTTATCCCCCAGCCAGTGCTAATTATAAAGTTATTAACCTCTCTGTGAACTCCATTCACATCATAACCTGGTTCCTTTCCCTGCTGACACGCAAAGGCTTGAGGAGTACTCAATTTAAGAGGTGGAATATTCGTCATAGGAAATGCTGTTACTGGGATACTTTGTCCAAAACCACTATCCCAAATTTCTCTACAGCTGAAAAATCATATTGATGTCAAAGATTTGCTGGTTTGTGGTCTACTGAAACAATTTTAAACTAAATTTATTTACAACCCTGCTTATCCTGCACACTGTAAATAAGATGAAATAAGCAACAGAAAAACATGCACAGCAGTGATTTTGTCTCTTTAAAACCATGTAACCTACGGTCAGTTTGTGATCCTCTTCTGACCTGTGACATGGAAATCAACTCTTTCTGTGTACTCACAAAGATGTCAAAAAGCAAACACTGCAGGTATAACAAATGTGGCAGAATCACCTTTTACCTGGCAGGTGGATCAGCCAGCAGACAGTGTGTGCCTCCAGGAGAATATTCGGGTCTCCAAGGAGAACCATCACTGCTGCTGGCAACAGTCACCTGTTTTACTCTGGAGAGGTGAGAAAAACAAAACAGCCTTTCTGAAGAACAACTCTGACAGGAATTTCACTGAAGTTCACAGAAATGCTTCCTGTTAATTTCTGTGAGCTTTGGATCAGTTCCTGTATTTAGCAACTGAAGGGATGCTCGTGCAATGGAGATAGGAGTAGCTAAAAATAAGTCCAGTAACAGAACTGAGGTTCTCTGCTTGTGTGGATGCTCCTGGCAGAAGTGTCACTGAGAATATGTTCAGAAAGAAACATAAAACAAAGGCTTGAATTATTTCTCCTTAGTGACAATAATATTTTTAATAACGTGCTCTTGAGTAGAACTTTAAAAATAGAGCTATTTTTAGGTTTGCTGACCTAAAACTACAGGTAGAGGGCACAACAGGCAAATCCAAGCAATCAGACTATTAATTAGTGCAAGTTCCTGTGGTACCTGAGCCAAAATATTACTGCAGAAGTTTGATTTTGTACAGGGATATGGCTGGTACCTGATGACACAGAAGGTCCTAAGATCACAAGGAACAAGCTGCAGGGTTGTATCTCCCTAACCCCAAGTCTCCAACACACACAAGGGCAAAATCGTAACAGCTGGAGACAACACACAGCTCAAACAGTTTTGCCGATGATGAGGAAATAAGCTGGCATCAGACACCATAAAGCACCCTAAGGCTTTGCCAGAGCTACTGACTTGCGTGCAAAGCAGTCAAATACTGCTCTGACACACAGCAAATAAAGCTGAAAAAATGACATCTCTGCTTGTAAAATTCAACCACATGGATTAACTCAGATATATTTAAATATTGCAGTATGATCTTTCATCCAAGTTCAGTTTTATTTTCAGATGTTCCCTCAAACAATACCTCGAACACCTGGATCTCTCACTGCACTTCATCCAAGGAGGAAGAAGAACACAAGGGAAGATTCAAGCAGGAATCTTCTTAGCCTAACTCTGGTCACAACAGAGGTGAGGAACAAGTGAGAGAAAGCCCCTGCTTTATTTGCACAGGTACAGACACATCTTGTTACTCCCTTGCAGCACAAAGGGAGGGCAGAAAAATCCAAACTCAGCAGCCAAGAGTTACTGAGCACACTGTGATTAAGGACATTTAGGGTTCACGAGAGAAGTGAAGCAGACACAGAGTAGCAAACACCCTTCCCACTCTGGCATACAATTAGGAGCAGGAGCAATGATAAGAATCTGCAAAATACAGAATCTGCTCCTCCTCCCTTCCAGGCCTCCTCTGGAAAACCTCTGCAAGTCACCAAAGTCCCAGGGATGGTCCACAGAGCATTGGGACAACTTCTCACCTGGCTGTGCACCCAGGACCTAAATCCAGATACGCTGTTCCAGAGAAATCTGGCTAAAATACACATGGTAATACCCTCACTCATGAACTTCATGTGTCAAGTTCAGATGTTCATGTCAGCTAGTCAAGGGCTGCAGGCACTGATTTTGCTCTATGGTGAAATCATAGTAAAGCAATAAAGCTGTGTAACAGGGTTTTGCTGGATAGAACTGGAATTTAAAGGACGTTTTGCATTTTTTTGTATATGAATGAACAGAAAAAGTTTCAGCGGCAAGCCTGACATAGCCTGAACCTCTGCAAACCTTTGAAGAGAACACTGACAATTTATATTTCAGCTTTTGAGGGGAGGTACGAGAAAAGTGGCCAAGTTAATGATTTCTCCAAATCTCTTGCAAAATGGTTTATTTGTGGTGGATTTTAATATTTTTAAAATTTTAATTACAAAATTTTTCTTTTCAATCCTCCTCTTACACTGAAGTGGTGTTCCAAAACTTTTATTTATTTCTTTTTTAACCCGATTTATCAAGAGCTACTGATCTGCTGAGCCTGGCAGATTAGAAAGGTAATTCACTAGTGAATTCTGATCATTGCCCAGTGTGAGAACATATTCATGCATCTGAATTCTCACATATAGACATATTAATTTACAATTTTTTTGATGGCTTGCATGTATAACTTTTAAAACCCCAATCTTAGCTTGATGATACAACTCCAGCTCTTATTATAAAGACTAGAAGACATGCACAGAAGGCCGCAGGAATCAGAAGTTCTAATAACTCCTTCCAAGTTGTAAATCTAAAATCCTGTGCTGTCACTACAGAGACGCCGATCTTGGCGATTGTGTAGGAAACAGGGCACATTGTCCAGGACATCTCATTCCTCAATGCCCCGCACAGCCTCTCTGTCAGACTACAGAATGCAGCATTTCTTCTGCAGCAGTTATAACTCAGGCTACAGAAAAATAGTGACCTCTCTCACTGGGTGACAAGGGAAAAAAGAAGCCCAGCTTGGTTGCGTCAAAAAAAAAAATTTAAAAAATCATTCCTCATCAGCCTAAAGTGTTCGATTTAAAATGTTACATTACATATTGGATTTGATAAAACTAAGTTTTCCAAAGGAATTTGTCTGTATTTGCACTTCTCTTCACAAAATTTTATGTACAAATTAAAAAGCTGAAACTTCTAGGCAGGTAAAACCTAGGTTAGACACTTCAGATTTCCATAAATACAGTCATAAAGCACTAAAAAAGCATCTTCCAGCTACCCAGTACTTTTAGCCAAGATTATTTACCATTTTGTCCTAACCTTACAGAGAGTGCATGAATTCCAGAAAATCTGTGATTCATTGCAGCAACTCAGTTTTATTCAACAAAGAGCTTCAACTGCAGACTCAAAAACATGCTAAGGCTTGAACCCAGAAAGGAAAAAATATCCTTTGTTTTCCTAAAAGGAGAAATAGAATTCTATAAAGAGGAATACTGCTGCTTGCCTATGAAACACGGTGTTTTATGCAGATACAGTCAGTAGAACACTGCCCTTGGCTGAATGGCCAGGCTAAGTTATCACAGTACTGGGAGGATGGAAGGAAATGACTGGTGCTGCGTTTGCAAATTTAAACTGAATTTAAACCCTTGGTCAAAACATTATTCACCTGTCTGTGCTGATCCCAAGCACTGTACCAGGAGAACAGTATGTTTTCTCATTTCTTTGTTTTTTGCAAGAGTCTTACCCAGCAGAGAGTGGGGGAGACCAATCCTAGAAGGGTAGAAACAGGCAGCTCCTCTGGAGGCAATGCTGACAGCACACACCGACCTTCTGCTGCACAGGAATTGGTTAGTTCGTTCCTGCTCTCCTGGAGCAAAGCTGCCACAGAGTCAGGATGTTAAACCCACAGCTATCTGTCAAGAAAAGTTTGGAGGAAGTGCATTTTGGAATCAGGCTTGGGCTGGGCAAGCAAAGATGGGGAAGCTTTGAATACCATGAGAGAGTCAGGCAGCAATGGCAGCACAGAGCACAGCTCATCTTGGGGCTTGTTTAACTACGATTTGGGGGTTTTGCACTACAGTTTATGGACAAAAACAGCTGCCTGTACAGTGGGGAAGTGACAAACAGGAGAATAGAATAGAATATTGGAATGGTTTGGCTTGGAAGGAACCTTAAAGATCACCTTGTTCTGATCCCCCTGCCATTGGCAGAGATACCTTCCACTGTCCCAGGTTGCTCAGAGCTCCATCCAGCCTGGCCTTGAACACTTCCAGGGATGGGGCAGCCTGTTCCAATGCCACCACCCTCACAGTGAAGAACTTTCTCCTAATATCCAATCTAAACCTACTCTCTTTCAGTTTGAATTCATTCCCCCTTGTCCTGTCACTTCATGCTCTTGTAAGAAGTCCCTCTCCATCTTTCTTGTAGGCTCCCTTTAGCTACTGGAAGGCTGCAATCAGGTCACCTCTAAGCTGATTCTTTTCCAGGCTGAGCAAACCCATTTCCCTCAGCCTTTCTTTGTTAGGAAAGGTCTTCCGTCCCTCTAATCTAAGAAGTTAAATGTATATATATAGTTGTTTTTTTTTAAAGGCACAATTCATTTTGCTAGAGAAAAGTTTCACACTAAGGGTGCATTCCTTAGCCCACATATAGGTATCTACATGCTGTTTATCTCTATGCTCCCACAATTACAGCAGAGAACAATAACTTCTAACTCACATTTTACCTCCAAGATAGAGAATTAAACCAAGTCAGACGTGTTTAAGTATTGCCAATATCTCCTATTGATGATAAAGGGGGCCCGGGGGACTGGATCAGCTGTGGATATCTGCCCAGGCAATACCTGAAGGTAGGCAAGTGGAATTCAGTGACATCAAAAAGTCAGCACTGCTTGCACATGCACATGCACCAACTCAGAGTTTGCACAGCCCAAGCACTACTTTTCTTCTCCTCCACAAAAAAGACAGGATGATTCAATGTGCCTTTCCAGGTGCACAGAGCATTCCCTGCTCTCCTTCAGACTGCTCCATACACAGCTCCTCAGCACACCAGGCCTGAGGCAGGTCTGTGGCTGGGTTGTGATCTCCTTGACCCAGGATTTGGGTGAGGATTTGGCCATCAAAGCAGTAACGTGCCAATAGCAAAGGAAGTTAGAAAAGCCATTGGATACAGTCAGAACAGATTTAGCTTTTCCCACTTAGCTGTAAGTACCAGAGCAGCATGTACAACTCCAACAGTGCCTTCTCATTCTTAAAGGGTTTAGGCTGGGAATCTGCTGTGTCCATGGAAACACCAGGAAAAGGGATTTCAAGTGAGATTTCCACTTTCTACCACTTGCTTTATTGAGTCTTTTCACAATGCATGAGTTGCTGTTGGGTTTGTCTGCAAACAAGGACCTGGGCTTAATCCCACCTGTCAGGCAAGCATAGCAAACAGCTTCTCTTCCTTATCCTGCTCCAATCCCACTTTAGAGTCTCACATGGAGGCAATAAATATTCCTGGATTAACATCCAAGATACAGGTGGGTAGAATAGAAGCATGCACACCTTACCCTGAGAATGGGCTGACACAGTCCATGCTTGGGATGGCTTTGTTAAAGCAGTCAGCAGGGTAGTTGGAAGACGAATAATTGAAGAAACAGCTTCTTTAATATGATCCATGGGCAGCATGTGGTGCAATTTTCCCTCTGTTTCCCCTCCCCAACAAGAATTCTTCATATCAAGCTGGTTTGGTGCTAAGTGCACATATCTAGGAGGCATTTCTCTCCAAAATTTGGATCCAAACACACATCAAAACTAACAGTTCATCTGTCACGGTTGGGAAGCATGTATGACAAGAAAATATTTGCTTTGCTCTGGTTTTGTGTTTGGTTTGCTGACCGCTTATATCAAAAAGCTAGAACAGCTTTTTCATCTTGCTGTAGTTTAGAAACATTTATAGGACAGATGGTCTAAATTTGTGGGTTTTATAAACTTAATGAGAATGTTAAAAAAAAAAAAGGCGCATATGGGTGCAATATTTTCTGGGGCTTCTTTGAGCTGGCCAAGAAGTAGCCCACTGCAGAGGGGAGTAACAATTTCATTAGGAACTCATTCCAAGGTTTACAAACGACTGCGAAGAGGGACTGCCACAGGCTTTCTTCACCTCAGTGGCAGTTTCACTTGCACTGTGTGGTACAGGGAAAACATACATTTATTTATTCTTCCCAGCAAGAGAAGTTTCTTAAACACTGCCTTCATGTAACAGCTAAACAGGGTGGCTGTGGTATCGGAACAAAAGGCACAAGTGGTTCTCCATCCTCTGTCCTGAAGACTTGATCTTGGGGCTCCTTGCTAGGCCAACGAAGATAAAGAGTTTAGCTATCAGTTCCTCTAGGATGATTATATTCTTTTAGCCCTACCTGCAGCTTTCTCTTTCTCCAGACATCACCATTTAGGACACTGACAATGCAATCTGGTCTCGAGGTCAGGTCAGGGCATGGGGAGTCAGGAGATCCGGACCGAGGCCCTGGTCCCGCTCCAGGCACTGTAACAACCTTTGGGCAGTCCAACGTGACTTTTGTCCTCAAGTGGGCTCCAAACAGAGCCACCATGAGCACAAAGGGAGGGAGGAGAATTCTCTCTTCAGAAAAGAACCAAGTACCCCAGTACCCCATCTCTTTCTCCACTTATTCCAAGAGCTGGTGTGTGTGCGTCCCTCAAAGTGAATAGAGCAGTGTGTGCAGAGTAAAATCAACCTGTAAGGTCACCTTTCATTCCTCACTATGAAACAATGCATGACAAGCATCATCTTTTCAGGTCTTTGTACCACTCAGGCTCTCCATTGAAAAGCTTAATCCCACCTGAAACACTTCAGGTTGAAATAAAGTAGGGTGAAGATGTTTTCATGGAACAATATCCTTGGTATAAGACTGATAGCAAGAATCTCCTGTTAGGGAAAAATCTTCCTCCATCCAGCTCCCCAGGCTGAAGAAGCTAATTTAAAAGATCAGCTTCCAGTTCTCCCTTATGTTAGCTATTAAAATACTCATCAACAAAGTGCAATCCATCAAAACAGGCTCCATTAACTTAAGACCTCAATTTTCACCTTGGACAGTCCTCTTCCAATGAAACATACTAGGAGGTACAAACCTCAACTTATTTTCAGTGAAATATTTCAGAGTATTGGCACATAAGCTGTCATTTTTAGTTTGTGCATAAACACAGCATTAAGAAAAAACAGGCAGCAATTCTCTCAGAATTATTGTCTAAGCCCTTTTGCGTACACTGCTTCATTTTACACCCAGCTGCTGCTTGCAAAGTCTTCAGGATTCTGATTTTTTATATTATTCTCTTTAAATGTGGCAGCTCAGACTAAGGTCAAGTGTGAAGTTCCTGGTAAAAAAACTGTGCAATATTTTGAGGAAATCTTGAACAAATTCTTTAGCCCACTAATTTAATGGGGAATTTAAATGAGCAAGGTTTGCAGACTTGCTTTACCTTAGCTGGATTTCAGGGTCTCTTGCACCAATCAGCTGAACTAAAATCTCACTTATTAGCAAGCAGAGCAAAGGCAGAACAGGGCAGTGCTGTGCCCTGGTCTGACCCCCAGGATTCCTTTGCACATTATCAGTTCGAGACAGGATTGCTGTGTGTACAAAGGGGTTATTCCTGATGGTAAGTCTTTTCTAGACAGGATCCTACAAAATCCAGCTATGCTGAGAGCAGAAGGAGGCTGTGATTGCACAAAATCACCTTTCCACACAAGGCAGAAGCATGCCTGCCCCCTGCACCAGCTCACTACCCACCCCCACCTCCCAATAACTAAAGTTCTCAACAAATGTTCAGCAAATATTTGGACAAACAGCCAAGGACTTCTCAGAACATCAAATGATTATTAAATCTTAAACTGTACGTTCCAAAAATAATTTTCTGCTGCTGTTGTTTGTTTGTTTGAAAGGAAGGGTAGTAAAATCCACAGATGTGTACAGTCATAAACCTTTAGATGAGACTCAATTTCCTTGATGTCCAACAATAAAATCCACTAATAAATGTGTACAGATGCAAAGGCCTATTTGTTGTCCTGTCAAGTCAGGCCATGTGGAACAAAAAACCTAAAAGCAACCAGGAGAGGAACTAATGATGTAGGCTTGCCTCTGCCAAGATGCACTTACTGCAGTTCCTGTGACATTTAAGGAACATAATGATGGGACATTCCTTTTTAACTTTATTGTTTTGTCAAAAGCGGGGTTTTACAGCTGAAGATCACGTTCCCAAGATAGTCAATTAGGTTATGCAGATTTACACACACACTGTGATCTCTTTTGTGCAGCATGACCAGCTTCTTTGCTAACAATCACTCACATTTGATGACAAAGATGGGGCTGGTGTAAATATCTCCCATATAGAGCCTATTTTTTTTTTTTTTTAATATTAAATGCTTTCCATGAAAAGCTCTTTAGATCTCCTGGTGCATCAAGACAGCTTTTCTTTTTTTAATCTCCAGATAATTATTTCTGAATGTGCAAATATAGTTTTCAAGGGGAAAAAACCCCACTCTCTGGAGTAACCAAACACCAGATTTCCGCAGTATGAAAGCCATTTTAAGGCACTGTGGTGTGCTCCGTGGTTAGCCCTGCTTCTACTTAATTAGGGACCTAAGTTATAAGTCTACAGCTGCAGGAGAGCAGTAAATAGCTATTGCTGACTTCCTTATTGCCAATATGTACATCATGATTGTAGGGTGAAGAGCAGGGAGCTTTTTGAAAACACTGCCTTGTGCAGCAACAGTACTTTGATGTCATAAAAATGCTGTTACATATTTTAAAGTCTTAATTGTGGTCCACTGCGGTGCTGTCAACTTCCTGGTGGAGCACTAACCCTTTCCATGATTTCTCGGGGATGCAGAACACTTCTTTGCAGGTTTCCTAATTAATGCAACCTATCCTCACTGATTGCAAACCACCAGGCACCCCCCCCCACTATTGCACATGATATCCATGCTGGGGAGGGAGAGGAGAGCAGGGAAGGAAAGGAAAAATGCCTCCCCCCTCTCCCCCAGTGCGAAGGGTACTTGCCTGCTCCATATTGTTCTGATTAAGAGCATCCGCTTGCTTACTGTTAGGAACACTCCCCCACTAAACACCCCAGCCAGAAACCCCTTAATTCAGTGCCTCCAAGACAGAGTCCCCACACCAGCGGTCCCAAATAACCCTCCATCTTTCACCAGTCCTTGCTTCGATATCCAGACAAACCCTCCCACCTCCGCACATTCTGGCTTTGTGCATGGACTCTCCAGCCGAAAACTTCTACCTGCTTTCTTCAGGTCACCCAAAATTGAAAGCCTTCAAATTTCTTACCTAAGTTTTTTAATACCCCATCTTGTTTCTATGCCCACTGTTGCTATCTCAGTCAAACCTTTTTTCAACCACTTCTCAGCCTTTTTGAGCCCCTCCATCTCAGGCAATTCCTGATTGCTACCCCAGAAACGGTGGAAAGCTGGCTGAAAAAGCCCCAAATCAAAATAAGCAAAGCTTGCAAGAGCAAAGATTCACCGGCTGTCACCAAAACCACTTCTGTTCAAAACCCAGGGCCAAGCCCTGCCCTGGCTGCAAGGCCAGCTCCTCAGAGCAGTGGGACAGACACTGCAGTACCCACCAGCCCTCCTGAACTCACACTTGGCAGTAGTAACTGGGTATACACAGAGCCACCTGATCCCAAGTGCTCTCTCCTCGTCTGCAGGAACCACTGCTATGCTCTGGCTTTGCAGGTCGTCTGCATGACCACACAAGCTCCTCCTGGCCTTCAGCGCACGCAGTCCTCTGGAGATACCAGGCCATCAGCAAGTCAGAACTCAGCCTCAAAGGAAACCTTTCAGGAGTGGACAGGACACTGAAGAGAAGAACTTAGGTCCAGTCCCAGCTCTGCTGTTACCCTGAGAAGCACAAAGCCATCTTTTCCTCTTTTCACACTTTTCTCCACATGTTTCCACAAAGGTTACAAGAGCCATGGAGAGCAGCTCCTCTCAGCACAAGGTATTTGGCAGGTGTGGTGGGCAACATGTAGAAGATGGCACTTGCAAGCTCACATTCTATTTCATGTCAGTAAATAAAAGCCACCTATTCTCACTTAGACTGAACAGGCTGCCAGGAAAAAGTCCCAGGTTCTTCCCCTGTTGCCAGCAATCCATTCAGAGATCAAACATCACCTGCAAACAGGCTTCTGACCTCAGGTAGTCTTTCCAGACATCCTTGTAAACAGAAATGAAGAACAATGCTAGAAACCACACAGGGAGGACTTGCATCTACAGAGATGGGATTTGTGCAGTGTCCCTGGTAAACACCAGCACTTTAGAACTTGTCTTGATGAATGGGGTTGTCTGATGGCAACACAATGGGGACTGATGATGAAACAATGACAAATGGCGTTCCTCCCGGCTGGACTCAGCTATTATTTGCCATCTGCACAGTCTGTCTCAAGGAAACACATTTTGCAACATGAACACCGAGTTCATGGAAAGAAAAAAAAAAAAAAAAAAAAGCCCTGTCTGACAAAGGCAGCTCCCAGAGCAAGAAGCAACTGGAATAAAGGCACAGAAGAGGACAACAGCTGTCTCCAAGGGAGCTGTAGACCTCAAAGAATGACCCACGGAACAGAATGATGGCTTTAGTTTATACACCTGCATTTACCAAGTCGGTACAGCATCTGAAATCAGCCTCAATAGCTCAGTCTTTAGATAAGGGGGTGGGGATATCACCACTGAAAGGAAATGCAGGGAAAAAAGCTGGCCAGGGGAAAGGAGAAGAGTTAAGACAAATTTAATTGACTTCACAGTAGGGAGCAACAAAAGGAAAGATATTTGTGAAGCCATTATAAATTGGCAAGGAAAGTAGGGGGAAATAGACAAATCAGTCACACAGGAGAAGGAAAGAGCTTTGCCAGAACTGAATTGTCAGGCTGTTTCATAGTGACACCCAACCCATTTGGTTATGCTTCAATTCAAGCTGAGTTTGTTGGGTGCCTGGGCCTGGAAGCAGTTCTTCTGAAAAGCTACAAATGCCACCCCCAGAGCTGCCTCTGGATGGGAAGCTCCCATCTGGGAGCAGCTTAAGATCCCTTCGGGAACACAAACATCTCCCAGTCCAATTACAGAGTTCAAATTTCTGTTCAGAAAGGGCACACCAAGAATGAGCTAAGAGAACAGAGCCACCATCCAAATACTTTTCCCTTTACTCTTCACTGTCCTAAGGGGATTAAAGGATACAAGAAATGCAGTGGGATAATTTAGAGATTAGAGACAAGTTTTAAAGTCCTGGTCAGTCACTTGGCACACAGCAGAATCCAAAGCCACACATCATTCCCCTGAAGAGATCCCACAGCGATCACTGATGCTACAGGAGGCACTCAAATGCTACACCACTAAACACAGCACAATGCAACAAACCCCTGAATGAAACCAAGGGCTTGGGATCAGGTATATTGTGGGCTGCTTGGGGAAAAATGAAAATAAATAAAAAGCACATGCAAAAACCCCAAGAAACACCACCAAACCAATACATTTAAATAAATTAATAAAAGTTTTCTGCTTCATTGACTGGCTTTATGTTTGCATACCCAGCCAGCACCACTGGATACATTTGGTCCAAGGCTCTTGCTGGCATCCTATTCTTTGTCGGCCTATGAGGAGTTCACCAGAGAAATGTTTTATCAGTAAGTGCCATAGTATTGACCCAGAGCATAAGTTGTCGTAGGTTTCATGCTTGAAGTAAATGACTGACCTTTCTCTCATTTCTAAAATCACAGCTCACGCTTCTGCCACAGTTTCTCTGTGTCACCTACTGGCCGCTTGCTTTGTGTTCTAAGACTCCTGTGTATTTATAACCTGAGGCTTATTGCGCTTTTCAACAGTCTCTCTTGCCTGCTGTTTGTGCAGCTCTGGACTCCAGGAACCAGTCTCAGTTCAGAAATGTAGCATCAAGCCTAAGAGGCCACCATACCAGCTGGAGTCTACAGTCCCAAATAACCCTTAAAAACAAATCAATCGAGTCTCCCTTATGCCGATATATATTTTAAAGCCCATACAACAATAAATATGATTTAGCAGCCAGCAGAAGTGGCATATCTTCATTGACAAAGCTGCACTGAAAGACATGCCCCTTCCACTTTCATCTTTTTCTGGGGAAAAAAACCCTTTCCAAAACTCTTTTATGGGAAAGACCAGTGATCAGTCAGAACCAAACCAAGAGATTCAAAAGCCAGGAACACCAAGGGGGGTTGTACTGCACAGTGTTTTGATGAATCATGTCAGAGATGGAGCTTGAAATAATTGTAAAACTTTTACCAGAATCCAGATTATAAAAGGGTAAATTAGGCAAGCTGTCCCCATCCGCAGAGTAATTGGGGAGCAGTTTTTAGCATAACCAGCATCACAACCGAGGCAACATTAACTCTTAAGCTCCTAAAGAGTCACTGCACAGTGGCTCAGGCAGAAGTTCTATTTACACTGGATGTGAGTGGGTACTTCTATACCCACCTACAGGCATGGACTTGTGGATACCCCCAAATTACTGACTGACTCAAGAGGCAACATTTCTGGAAATAATGATTCAGTGCCATGGGGTGGCTGCATGAATCTGTTCCCTCCCATCAAACCCAACACAGACACCCGTAACCTCAGGTCTGTGGTATTTCTCTCTTTGGAAACATGCAAAAATGTTGGGAGTGTTCAAATATCTTTAAACTGTGTAGAAGATCTTATCTGCCATGTTGCATGCAGCACCCAATGCTGGCGGGGTACCTGGAAATGCCATTCCCTTGGATTAATTACCAGTATCTATGTTTGTTTCATTTCCCCACCACCCATCTAAAAAATTTAAAAGCCAGTAGGGTCTATAGGCAGCTCTTCACTAGCTTAAGTTTTACAGCATTACCTTAGCTTGGGTGCTTCTTAAAACAGTCCATGTTAAGCTAATCTCTCAATGGACACTGATTTCTAAAACATATTTATGATCCAAATTAATTCCTTCAAGTTCTTCCAATAAGTTTTCTTTTACCTTAGACAGTAGAAGAGCACTTCCAGGCTGAAATCCCATTTGAGTCCTAGATTCCTGGCATGTCCACAGCACAATGCCTAGTTTTCAAAGAATGTGAAGTTCTCACAGACATGAATAGGAGGCATCAAAAGGACTGGAGGAGGGAAAGAAAAGAAAGAAAAAAAGCTTAACTCCTTGAAGCAAACATACCTCAAAACCCATTATTTTAGGAAGAACACAGTAACATCTGCCCAGTTCTAATAAATAAGATTTAGGATAAGAATCTAGTTTAGGAACCAAAAAAAAAAAAAAATTGTTGCAGTTACACCTGGGATGAATTTGGTTTAGCAGCCCACTTATCTGTAGTAAAGTTAAATAATTCCCCTTAAACAGAAGGTTATCAAGCAGAAATCAGCAACACCTGCTATATTTGTACAATAACAATAACAAGCTGGGATGCCATTCATTTATGGTAAGAAGAATGCCAAGTTTNCATTGCCCCAGTTTAAAAAAAAAAAATTTGGGAAAAAAATTTGTTTTAAGAACAAAAAAAAAAAAAAAAATTGTTGCAGTTACACCTGGGATGAATTTGGTTTAGCAGCCCACTTATCTGTACGTAAAGTTAAATAATTCCCCTTAAACAGCAGGTTATCAAGCAGAAATCAGCAACACCTGCTATATTTGTACAATAACAATAACAAGCTGGGATGCCATTCATTTATGGTAAGAAGAATGCCAAGTTTGCCAAGATTTGTTTTGGCCGCCGGTAAATCTATGTCTAATAGGCAAGTGATGCATTTCATGGAAAATAAGCTGCACCTGGATTTGAGTCATACCTTGTCCCCTTGAAAACCTGTCATATCCTCCTACTTAAATGTCTCTGATACAATAAACACATGAGCATAAACAAGGCCTGACTCTTTTGCCCTGTCTCTCTCTTCATTCCAGACAGGAAACATAAACCAGCCAACAGCCTGAGATGCATGAAACCATTTCTAAAGCTACTTTGGGCCATTTGTTTAATGTCATCCAGGATCTCTTTTGTGCCCTGGACAATTTTCCAACCATGTGTTTGCTTATTGTGTTACCTGCTGCTGCATTTCCATGCAGAGAGAGCCATGTAATAGAAACTGGAGCCAGCCTACTCTTCACAGAGGGTGCCTGATCCTGCACCACTGAGGTAAATAGGAGCTTCAAAAGGGACAGATGGTGCAGGTGGACTCATAAAATACGGCTACGTTGATATTCTTGCAGTGAAAACTATGTGAAAAACGTGGGAAAAAATGTATATGGACTCAAATAGGTATCATATGGGAGATGTGGCTGGTAACAAACATGTAGCAACTTGAAAAATATTTAGTAGCTTCACCTTTGGGTCCCAGCATGAATGAAGTGCATGTCGGTGGCAGTGACAGCTTTGGAGGGGCTGTTGAATCAGGCAGCACGCAGGCCACCGTGAGCAATCCCGCCCCATATCCATCCCGGGCACAGCAGGGAGCAGCAGGGTGGGGAATGAGGCAGGGTGGTGCCTCAGCTGAGCGAGGAGCTCCCAACACCCGCAAACACCTGCATTCCTCAGCTTGGACAAGTCACATCACTGCTCCCCAGAGCACATGGCAACAGGGGAAGCAGGGCACTGGCACTCCCACAGCAAGATGCCTGTGGAGGAACGTCAGCGACGCTTTCCCAAGTTTCTCTGCCACAGTAACACGGATCATGCACATATTTGATATGCAGAGCCCCCTTGCTTCTGAAAGGCCCCATTCCCCCAGCAGTTAGAAAACCTCTCAGGCCTGCTACAAGTACAAGGATTGCTGCTGTATGAAAATTCCCACTACTATTTTAGGTTTTAAGTGTTTTATTGGCATAATTCAGCCAATTTTCCCCTCTTTGCCTGTCACGTGTCACACTGCAAGGCAGGTGCAAAGCTTGCAGAATTTCAAACTTTCACATTTAACATATTTTTCCCTTCATTTATATATTGACTTTTTCCATACAGGATCTACGCATGTCGACACACCTGAAAATGGGTAACTAGATCCCTTTTCCACATTTAATGAGTGCTTCCCTCATTATTCCCCTTCCTGTAGGGCCACACAGGTAGATATAAAAGGGAAAATTAAAATGACTCAAAGTCACTTTAGTAATCCCCAGACCACCCATGTCATTAGTGTTGCTCCTCCAGCAAATGCTCCATTTCAAGGGGTCCTCTGTCACTTGCAATAATTTCAGAGCAAGACAGACTATAAAACCTCCTAGACCTGCTTGGCAGAGGCAACAGGACACATGCTATGGCACTCCAATAACTCAGCCTAAACACAGTGGCGCCCCAACAAATCACAAACTCTGCTTAACACAGAACTAGAGTTTCCCACCCACCCCAATGATTTTTCTTAAACTCTCTGGCTCATTCTTCAATTCTGTTTCCTTTCTCAAACTCTTCAGTGGGTGGAAAGGACTATCAGACAAAACCAGTTTACTGAGTATTTCTGAGAAGAGATTGCCTGGGTTGGGGTTGTGCTTGTATGCCTGACTGCTGAAGTAATGTCAGGGCAACCAGGGAGAACATGGTGACCTGGAAAAAAGCCTAACCCTCGGGAAGGAAATGTGGGTAGTGATAACAGGGTTAGACAAGGGACAGAAAGGGAAATGGAGGGTCAATTTGCTGATGTGTGCATGTTCAGGCAAGTAGTATGGGAATTGAAAAGGAGGAACTGAAAGCATCAATATATAATCAAAATTATAGGTTAGTTGGCATAACATATAATGGAATAACTCAAATGACTGGAAAATTAACATTGAACATATTCAGGAATAGCAAGCAGGGGAAAAGAAAGTCTGTTCAGAAACAGAAAAAACTGGGTACATTGCTGGAAGACTGGATAAAACAGCAAGGAAAATGGTAAGAACCTCAGAGACCGTTTGCTAAATCCTAAACTTGGAAGGTGATGATGAAGAGGCTTCTTGTCCCCCTTGAAATTCCACTATAAGATTACTCAAAGGGGGATTTAAGCATCCCAATATCTTTTGTAACATCTGCTGTACCTTTTGCAAGTGCACAGGGAAGGCAACAAGGGCAAACAGAAGCAGCTTGACTATGATTAGCAAGGAGCCAAAAGACACTAGAAGCAAAAGGCACTTTCAGCAATACTAAGTAGTAACAAGGAAATCAGAGCAAGAAGGACGATCACAGACAGCATTAAAGCCACTAAGAGTTGCTCAGGCTGCCATGGTTCACACTGACATTGTTGTGTATCTGCATGCAGATATGAACACAGTAATGCTCCACTTGGTTTTGGAAGCACAAAGCAGTGTCCCAGAAGAGCTATGATCCGGGTAAAGCTGTGGCATCCAGTTATTACCAACTCTACATTTTCCTCATGTCCTAACGGGAAAAGAACAAAAAGTTACAAATGCATTGCTATAATTAAATTTTCATCCACAAATTAATTCCAAGAGGTGAATGATGAGTTCTGTCTAAATAATGTCTTGGAGGCATCTGGAGCAGTGCCTGCACTTAGTAGTAAAGCTTTTTCAATAAAAACTCTCTGCTCTGTGGCACTGAGTCACTCATAGTAGCAGAAGTTCACTTGCAATATCGCATATCACCATCAATGACTCTCATGTGTTCCAGGCTTTGAAGGCACAGCACTGATGGAGAAGCTGTGCTTGAAACTGTGCTCAAATGCTGGTGTTACAAACACTCACATGCAGTGATGTTCATTCTAAATAATGTTCATTCTAAACGATCAGAGGATGTTCATTGTAAATGATCAGTGGATAAGTCTGATGCTGTCACTCAAATTATCTCCAGGACCTTTCTCCTTTGCAAGAACTCTACCACCAACTGCAAATAGCTGCACCCAGAAAGTCATTTTTCTAAGAAAAAGTGCACAAACCAAGTGCACTAGTGTCCCTCTCCTGTAAGGACAGGCTGACAGAGTTGGGGTTGTTCAGCCAGAAGAAGAAAGGCTCTGGGGAGACCTTCCAGCACCTCCCAGTACCCAAAAGGGGCTACAAGACAGGTGGAGAGGGACTTTTTACGAGGGCCTGGAATGACAAGGGGGGATGGATTTAAACTGACAGAGGGCAGATTTAGATTACATAACAGGAAGAAATTCTTTACTGTGAAGGTGGTGAGGCACTGGAACAGATTACCCAGATAAAATGTGGATTGAGCAACCTGGGCTAGTGAAAGTTCTCCCTGCCCACAGCAGGGCGGTTGGAAAAAGATGCTCTCTAAGGTCTGTTTCAGCCCAAACCATTCCATGATCTGAAGTCCAGGCAGGAAACGAATTTACAACCCACAAATACATTATCATACTATTTGTAGTATCAAAAGCTAAATTTCTACAGCAGATCCATAGCACAGGTTGTTAGGATATACCTGTCATTCATTCACAGCAGTTAAAAAACAGGGATCCTTTAGAGGGTAAATCACTGTAAATTAGATGATCTGAGCTTGGGATAGCAAAGAAGAGCTCGTGATTTAACATGGCTGTAGAGCACAGTTACAGCCATTTTAACAGTGGAAGGTCAGATATTTTCTGTCTACCTGATGGTGGTTCTATAACACATGAAGGAAATATTTAAAACCAAAGGCAAGAGTCCTTCTGCCATGCAGAAAAAGATGTAGTCTCTTTCTCAGGGGTAGATGTCACAGTGCAGGCAGTGGCCAGACCACATTTGTGCCTTTGCACACATGGATGGACACTGTTTCATTTTCTTGAGCAGCAGCTCTCTCAGGATGAACTGCTCTTGCTATGTCAGGTAAAAACCCCATCATAACAACCAACTATCTTCAGAAAAGAGTATCCTTGGAAAAGACTTTGTGGCCAGGATGCCTTAAGGATAGCTTTGACCTTGAGTCAGGAATTACAGAGACCATAATTATCAATGGCATGGCAACAACAGATCATTAAAGCTTTGAAAAATTAATGGTTTCCCTTGTACGCTGGTGACTTGCCTTAAGCAGAGAAAGACTTATTTTGGAATGAAGCCGTCCACACAAGGACTTGCATCTACACAAGTTATATGCCTATAATTCCACTCAAATATCCCACAAAGATGAGCTCTTTGTAAACTTTCCCCTCAAGGACTCTCTTTTTGGTCCCCTTTTCCTGCACCTTATAACTCCTGCTGCAGCAGGACCTCTGCTCTTGGCGAGTGTGAGCTGTTGGTGTGTCAAGCATACCTGAGTGGTCCATCAGAGCAGGGACACACAGGCACTGCTGGCTTGGCTCACACCTGAGCCGAGAGCAGGGGGAATCACAAAGCAACTCAAATCATATTGGAGGGATCACTGTATAATATCTGCACCCTGTGCAAGTCCCGGGTGGGTCACTCACTCTCAACATCACTGAGTGCCCTTCTGTTAGTAATTAATTCACTCAAATAGCCAAGCAGGGAGGGATGTTCTTATTTAGGCTTTATTCCACTTACCTATTCCAACACCTATTTGACTGGCACTCAAAGCTACAAAGCACCCACAGAGAAAAACAACAGCCATGCCAATCTGTTGATATTCTAAACAGCCAGATACATCTCCTGATAAAGTAAAAACTGCAAGTGTGCTGTCAGAGTTTAATCCCCCGATCTGCTCTTTTCTGTAGCTGGCACTGGTAAGAGGAAGGAATGATAGAGGAAGTACTCCAGAAGACAGCCCACATTCCCACAAGCATTTTCCAAACCCAGGTTATACTGGAGTGCTGCACGTACCTTGACACAGACCAAGGACAAACGGTAGCATATACAGAATGGAAAAAGCAGACAAGCCTTCATAACCTCTTCTGCACAATTTCATCCTTAAGAGGCACATTTATTCACACAATTCACTGCCACAGCTGAAGTGCTGCTCTAAAAGAATTTGGCCCTCATTGTTTTTTGATGGACTGCCTTTTCAATTATTTTTCTTGCCTTTAGCATCCATCTTAATACTCTAACAGCTGCTTAAATGGTCAAAAAAAATGTGATCTTCTGTAGAGCTGGTTGGAAAGTGCTTGATTTTTCCTGGGCAAAACTTCAATGGAAATACATAATAGTTTTCATCTCAATTTTTCAAAGGAAAAATTTCAATTTTTTGGCTGAAACTCAAATACCAAAATATTTCAACCAAAACCCAAAATATTTCCATTAGGAAATGCTACTGCATGGTGTCCTGGGAGATGGAATTCCAGATTTCATGCTCTCATTTCCCTTTATACCCCATGATACAACTGATTTCCCTTTTTCCAGATGAAAGCTGCTGCATCACTGAAGTTGTATTTCCTAATTCCTGGTGGGACACACACACTAGAGAAATGAATGGGGATCTGAGGCTGAAGAACACCAGCAAATTCCCACACTACCCCTTCTGATTATACAGATGGAAACATTTTGGTTTGCAAGAAAGGTTTCGAGAAAAAGGTTTCCCTGGAAAGCAAGCCCTTTTTCAAGGTAAGCTTAATTGAAAACCTGTGATTTCTGTCAACAGGCAGTTTCAGGACAGCTATTTTGTTTCAGATGGTTGAACAGATCCTGCTGTTGAGCATTATTCCAGACTCCCAAACAGCTTGAGTGCAGTTAGCTATAGCAGCCAGACTTCCAAAGCTTTCTAGAAGACCTGGGCACTCCATTCCTGGGGGGGTTTGAAACGAACACCCCAATCCTGCAGGCTTTGACAGTGATCTGGGCTGGTAAGAGGCATCTCAAAAAGTACTGAGTCAGTGCCTCTGAGAATTGGTGACTAAACGGCTTTTTAGGTTAAGGAAACACCAGCCTGGCTTTACTTTGTGGCATAAAGCTGCCAGCAGAACTCAGAGCATCCCATGGTTGCTTTTGGATATAAAGGATGAATTTACATCTTTGATGAGACTCCTGCTTCTTCACACCACTGCCTGGCAAGCTACTAGAGGTGTGATCCCCAGAGACAGGAGGGGAACAAGCACTTATGGAGTGGCAGGAAAACCAGACAGCATAACCTTGGGCATCCAAGGCTCTCCGATGGAAATGCTCTCTGTGAAACATTAATTTTAGTGCAACAAACCTTTCCTTGGGCTCCAAGAGAACTCAACGTCGCTCCCTTCCTTGGGACAGAAAGGGGAAAGGGCTGGCAGACACATTACTGAACTCACAGTTGGGTTGGATTTGAGCATGTTTCCTTGAAGTCCTGTCTACCACTGAGACCCTCTGTCCATGGGCTCAGCTGCTTTTCCTTCAAGTTGCCACAACATGGGCCTTTCTCTGCTTTGCCTTTCCAACCAAAAGGCCTTGCTATGGTTCTGGGCCTCACCAAGTGATGCAGAACAAAATTTCTTCCCAAATCTGCTAATCAAATCAGCTTGACCAGCCAGTCCTCTGCAAAAAGAGGATTTTAAGTACCACATCCAAGCACTGGCCTACCTCCAGTGTCATGTCTCCAGCTGGGAAAAATCTGGTGCCTCAGAGGAAAGCAAACAATAAATCCTTCCCAAGTCCTGCAGGCTGAAACCCTGAAACATGAGATTTGGTTACAGCATTCCATTTTAAAAGGGTTAGGAACGCACTGAAACCAGTACGGATCTTCCTGTTCTCCCCAAGAAGGGAATGGATACTACCACATCCCAAATAGTTTTTCTCTGTAGCCAGATTACAGCACCAGTATCCTTCAGACAGACATGTTGAGTTCACTTCCATTGCCTGATATTTCAGGCTATTTTGGGTGCTGGGCAAGGGAGATGGGTGGGACCTCATTGCTGGCTCCTCCAGAAGGACAGGAGTACCTGCACTACTATTTCAGAACAGCCTCAGTCAGATCTCTCTGAGACCCTGGCTTTCAAGCACCTTGGAGAATTTTCTGTCTGCAAGAAACCGAATCAAGTCCACAATCTCACTGTCAGGACCTTAAGTGCTGATAAAACAATCTTTTAATTATTTTTTTTTCTTTTCTTAATTTGTTCCAGGGCTGAGTTACATCACTGTTATGAAACTTCACCTTCACCCCAGGCTGAAGCCGTCTTTGACCAACCATTACATGTCATTCTAAATATCAACAAACCAGAACCATCCCAGCATCCTTTCACAAGTAAACATCTACAGGACGCTCAAGGCACCTCAGATCCAGCTGTGACAGCTCAATGAACTGAGATCTAGAAGCTCCATGCTTAGGCTTAGGCTCATTTTTGAGAGGCTCCCTGAAAATTGGTTCAGTGAATCCTTTCTCATGAAGGAACACAACCAGGCTCTCTTGCAAGTCTTGGTGCAGCACAGAGAGACAGAAGCACTGCTTTTTTTGTGTGTTTTGTTTTGTATAAACCCTTATATACATTCAGAGCTCACACTTGTCACAGAACTGACCTGAGACCACAGGTTGGAAGCTTCATAAAGTTTGTATGTTCACCAGAGTGGAAACTAAATAACTGACATAGCTGACAGTTCTAACTAGAACAAGTAAAGAAACATTGTGCATTTTTTTCACAGATCACACTCTTCCTACCTCCAGCAGATGGTTTCTACTAACCTTAGACTATTTATTGAAAAGGAATACTTGAATTTCCAGCCAGACTGATTTAGGGTTGAGCAGGGCTGGCACAAGGGGGTAAAGACAAGGAAAGGAACCAAGTCCAGGCAACACTGCAACGCCTTCCACAGCCTAAATGTGCAGCAGCCAGTGATAACTTCACTGACTGTTCCAATTACCATATACTTTTGAATGGCTACTCTGTTTCTGTCTGTGGCCCATATTACTCTTCTACTTCTGATATTTCTTCCTCTAATAGAGCAATAAACTTTTTTTAAATCACTAGCAAAGTAGTTCCTTATGCACCAGTTTAGATACTGTGGCAAACACTCAGGAGGAGCATGTACATATCCAAATGATATTAATGAACAATCTAGAAGTTAAATTCATGTGCTAATATAATTTGTGGCACGATTCTGCAGTTTATTGGCGGCTTTAGCCTTGGATATCTTTTGTTTCTGCTGTTGCCCAGCTGTACTTCTTTGACCATCTCTCCCAGGGGACTTCTTGAAGTACAATCTGGTCCAATATGCCCTTAAAAGCAAGAAAATATCCTATTAACCACTACAGCTAGGCTTCTGGAGAACCAGTCAGGACAGCCTTGAGCCAGGAATACAAAATTTTCCATGGATTTCCCTTACAGAGAGCAGATTTCTGAAGCGCTGCAGACCTTGGGGACTAAACCTCTTGACCCCTGCTCCTACCAGGGAAAAGAATCCATGCCCAGCTTGGACACAATGGAGGCTCTTGATGGCCATGCAAGGAGCAACATAAGCCTTTGAAAACAATTACCACATGTGTGCCAACAGGACCATGCACATGCTGAAACACTGTGTGCATGCTCAAATACCTTGCTGAATCAGGGCCACAGTAAATGCATTCTTTTCATAGAAACATTTTTCCATGGATCTGATCCAAAGCCCACTGAGGTCAGCAAGAGTCTTTCACTTCAATAGGATTTGGATCAGACCCTGTGAGCATTTCCAACTAAAACCAGCACTGGAATTTGTGCATGCCCTTGCATTGAAACAATTTGAGTCTAGTTCATTGTAAACCCTAAACTCAAATACTCTTCACCTCTGGGAAATCTGGGAACACAAGCTGGATCTTTACTTTGCTTTCAAAGGCCAACTCAAAAAAGATTCAAACTCCAATGAGCACAAGCCTTCAGAACATTCATACCTGAAATGAAGCGTTTAACTTTAAAAGAGCTCAAATATCTCTGAGGAGGAAAGTTTCACCAGATCTTTCATACAGTACTGCAGGTTAAGTATAAAAATAATAATTAAAGACTAGCTAAAAAGGCATCTGCCAAGGAACGCATTTTAGGGTCTTCCTACAAAGATAAGAGATCTATTTCCTAATAGCTATATAAATCCATAAAGACTTATCTATGGTTTCACTGATAGATCACCACTGGAAAAAAGAGAGAAATCATAAAAGCATTCCACCTGTATTGCTGGCAGATGGCTTATAAATGTCACACAGACTTAGACCTACTACTGGCTCATACAAGAGGTATTAAATAAACTGCTGAACATCTGCTGGTAAATACACAGCAAACAAGAATGCAACTTGGAGCCAAACATCTGGCGAGTGTGGGCCACATCTCTGCTCATAAACTAAGCAATGTTTTCTGCTAATCATTAACAGAGTTATTGATTTTAGAAGTGTATCACACAGCTATAATTTTGTCAGAGAGTAGACCACATAAGTTGTTCTTTTTCTGGTTGTTTCATTTTGTCTTATTCCAAAAGTCCGTAAATTGACGAGCGGGACAAAAATTATAATTGACATCATCTGTGGGAAATATTTCATAAAACAACAGGCCCAGATGTAGGATTAAAGCCATGTGGTAGTAAAATACCACACTGAAAAAGGTCCAGGTTCCATGATTTCTTATGAAAACAGATGTGCTATTACTCCACTCTACTTGTTTTTCAATGCTTTTTACTCCAAATAATTCTCTTTTTTTCCCCTCTTCTTTTTTTTTTTATTCACAATTGCACTAGGGAGAGATCATAAATTGATTGCAGATGGCAACTTGTACTTCAAAATCCTAACTGTCACAATCTTTGAAATAAAAATAAATGAAACATTTTGTGAAATTATATTGAGCCGTGTTAAAAGTAATGAAGATTATACAAACATATGTCTTTTTGTCATTTATACAGCACCTTCAGGCATGACAACCAGATCTATTAGACAATACTTCTCTCTCTGGGAAGTAGTTATTTTCCAAGTGCAGGATGTACTGAAATATAGAAGGTAACCTATAGCTTGAGCACTCTTTTATCTAAGCCTCAAGATGGTTGGAACCTCCTGCAACACAGAGGCAGGAATGCACATCCTTGATTCCCTCACATACAAAGAGGCAACAGGGAAACGAGAGGATGGTTCCATGCATCCTGCTTTGTACATCATTTCATGGGAGTAGATTCTTGACAAACACATTGTATAAGAGATCTGTGAAAGACAGAGGCTTGTATGGTTTGAATCCTAATTTGTCAGTGCTGTGCAGAATGGCAAACAACTGTATTTCTTCCTAAATGACTTACTAACATATGGAGGCCATTATGATGCCACTAATTACAATTCATTAAGTTCTGAATTTATGCAGTTTCACAGTGGAGTCAGAGATTCTCCATTTTCCAGTTATCAGAGATTTTGCAAGACATAATAAAATAAAGGTCTAAATAGATTCCCACCCTGTCACTGTAACATCTTCACACAAAAGCCATTTCCAATAGAACTGGTGGGGTTTGATGCTGATTAAAAAGGGGTTGCTTGAGGTGCCTAGTGTTAGGATTCCCAAAGAAAGAAAGGGGAGGAAGGACCCAGATAGTCATTTGGGAAAGGAGATGTTCACATCCCGCTATACTTTGGGAGAAGCTGTGAAGGAAATGGGAACACTGCTCAGTTCAAGTGTGGCTGTTTCTTGACTCACATAAAGGAAGGTAATGCAGGTAATGGGAAGAGCCAGAATAGAGGATGTTTGGTGACCCCCAAACCCATTTAAAAACTCCCAGAACAAGAACAGGAGCAAAGTCAATGCACACAAAAAGATGGGGGAGCAGTCTGAGAAAGAGCACCATTTCTTCTATTAAAATCGTTATATCCAAGGGAGTTAACAGGAATCCCTCCATTATTTTGTCTCCCAGGCAAACCCTGCAGAGATGAGCAATTTTTGCCATCTAGCTCTGGAAACTCCACATCCTTGCTCAAAACGCAGCTCTTGGGGCATCCCTTCTTCAGTAGCAGCAAAATTTGGGCAAGTCTTCACACACCAATCCAGAATTCTTTCTTCCAGAAACACCAGGAGTAGCAAGACTTCGTTCAAGATACGGAATGTACACTTGTGTCTAACACGATACATGAGAGTTTTCTGAGACTGAAGCAGTGGTTGAGGGAGAAGGGGTGGGATTGAACTGTTGCTCAGTTGGCTGGAATAAAGGCTTTCAAGCAACAAGGGGAAGGCTTGGAGGAAGTTCAAATCAGGGTCATTTGCTTTTTGTAACAGATGAGTCTGGAATCCCATGAAGCCTGGTACTCTGGAGCATGGAAATTCACAGCTTCAGTAAAGCCCCCATGGAGGGACAGCAGTTTAGCACTCAATCTTCCTCGCTCAAGAGACACAGTTTGAATCCTCAGTCAAGAAACTCCATTCCTCACACTGCCTGGTATTTTGACCTGCAGGCTCAAAAGCCTTGGGAGCTGGATGAGAAGATTTAAGGCAAAAGAACAAAAGTAGAAGCTCATGGAGAAAGATTGCAAGGGCTTTGCAGGCCAGGTAAGCACAAGGACTGCAGCAAGAGCTTTGTACACACAAATATTTACACGGGAATCTCTCTGTGCTCTCTGTGACTCTATCCAACCTCTCTGCCCCCTCCCAGCTCACTGGGGAATGATGTTATAGATTGAAAGCAGCATTATTGCACTCATCAAATAAGAAAAGGATTGCTTTGAATGCTCCTGAACACTTTGTTTTAAGCCCCAACCATCATGACCTGTGTGTTCTGCCTTACACCACCTCCTCTTCCACTCCCATCCAAGCAGACTTTGCTTAACTCCCTATAAAAATTACCTTGACCAGAATATTTACTGATTGTATGAAGTTTTGGGGTCAGCAATGAATACTGCATACATTATTACTACTTTTCCACTAAACAGTTTGTAGTTCAAAACAGACAACACATTCTTTCTCAATTTGAAATTATTTCAAACTGAGGTTGACATCTACCACCAACAGTCAGAAGACATCCCCTCATTTTAAACCTATTTTCCAATTAAAAAAAGTCACTAAGAAAACATTTAATGCAAGGCAGTGCCCAGCTTAAACAAAACAAAGGGGGCACCTTTCTGAATATATCTTTAAATCCAAGTCCTACTTAAGGCTGGGACCTGTCACACTTTCATCAGTTTCCAAGACTGCAGAAACAGTGAAATAGGGTTTCTCTTACCTAATTATCATAAGTCTTCCCTCTCCAAGACATTATTAAGTCCCATAAAATCTTCACCAGGGACATGATATTGTGAAAATCAGAATGTAACAGGGTTTGTTTGCCTGGGTTTTGGGGGACTTTTTTTTCCTGTATGATTTGGGTATTGTACTTTTGAGTTATTCTTGTTTAATCACTGATAACACCTTGGTACCACCTGAAAACCTGCATATCCTGCATGGCTGCATCCACTACAGCAGCCCAAGAAAGTAATTCAGAATAGATCAGAGACTATGAAACCAGACATGATTCAGAAGGTGAGGAAAAGAATAGAAAGAAAATGATCCATATGAACACAAAGCAGAGCAGAGGAAAAGCCTAAATTAAGATCTTGATCAGCTGACTCCTGGCCCACTTTTCTATGAGACAACTCCAAGAACTATCTCATGTTTTCCCATAATGGCTCAGGGGGCTGAAAATGCTGCCCAAAGGAAGGTCTCATAGCAGTGCACACTGAGTCAGACACAAACCAGCGGAATGTCACATTTATTGATTTAGCTGGTGTATTCAGAGATTTGAAGGCCGTATTGACCTTTTTTATGGCAGCAGTTTTATCCTTTCAAAACCTGCTGCTGTTCCTGAAAAAGCCAGCAACTTTTCCTGTCCTTCCAGTCTTACTCTCACACGCTGGAAAAAGAAAGGATGTGTTTTAGAGAGATTGAGAAGGTCAGACAAACAGAAGAACAGTAAAAAAAGGATGAAAATGGAAGTTTGTTCCTAAATCGAGATGTGACCTTCACTTGAAAGAGGCTGTGTTTTTCAAGTTTCCATTAATTTTCAGGGGTTTCCCTGTAGCACATAGAAAGCCTAGAAATACATTAATTTTTCAAACAAAACTTTCCTGAGCTCACATTGGACGGCCAAACGCGGTCAATAGGCCGCTCCTGAATCCACAATTCAAGGCCTTGCCTCAGCTGTTACCTCACTCCACAGCTTGCAGCAAGGAGGGAGTGAAAGAGGGAACCCGCCGGGTACTGCAATCAAGAGTCTGTTTCATCATCACTAAGCCTGCTGGTATTCCTGCCAGAAGCCAAAACCACCCCACTGAGCTGCCTGAAAAAGGGGTGGTCGGTGCTAGAAGAGGATTTCAAACATTTGAGATGGATGAAAGGAAGCCTATGGCCATTAGCACTGTTGGAGACACAATTGTTATTATTAACACCATCTGCAACATGGACATTTTGGTCTTTGATGAAGGAAGGATGGAGCTGGAGACCACCAGCAGCAGCCTGGAGTGGGTGGAGCAGGGAGGAAACATATCACAGTAGCAGCAGCCACAGAATTCAGGATCAATAGCGAGGAGGATGGAGCCGAACAGGATGTTGTTCGCTGAGCAGCCATACGTGCTCGTGGGCATTTGAAGCTCTACACACACTTTACTAGGAACAAGGGGAAACAACAATTCTTTGAGATCTATTTCTGCTCTGAATTAAGTCCAGCCATTGTAACAAATCATGCAGAGATTTGTGTCTATCAGCAGCTGGTCAGAAGTCTCAACAGCAATCAGCAAGAGAAAGTGACATTAGCAGAATCTGCAGTGAGACAAGGCTTTAGCACTGAAAAATACATTCGATTCTACTTAACATCCTGGTACCAACTGAGGAAGGCAGAAAACCAAAACAAGACACAACATTGCACATACAATTCACACCAAGGTTAGGCTGCACATAAAGGAGCGCACAAACACCATGCCTGGTATTTCAGGCCTTGGGAGCTCTTTTGTAACAAAGCAGCCCCTGAACTGCAAAGAGAAACATGCATTTGCCCAAACTACAGGAGCCAGTGGTGGCAGGACAGGCAGCACAACCATCAAAACCAGCAGTGCTGCCAAACACTTACATCTCCTCTCTTTTCCAATGCTAGCATTAAATGCATTACCTCTGGAGAAGGGCTAATTATGGCTGACCCCACCTTTTCCATCCTGACATTGGCCTCAGCAACACCCACAAGATGATGGCACTGAGATATCAACCACAGCTCCCCACAAGCTGCATTTCAAGCCACAGCAAATATCAGCCCTTAAAGGCTGTGGGAAAGCACATGACCTGACTGATAGGGCAGCTGATAACAATGTTAGCATGCTAGTGGATTTTTCCTGCCAGATTTTAGCCTAGAGAGGCCTTCTCACTCTCCAGAAGAAGAGCAGGACCTAGGAAAATCTACTGCAAGTCCAAAATAAATTGAATGCTACAGATGCTAAAAAACTTCATTAGTGTCTCTTCTTCAGAACCTCAGCTCGTGAGGGAAGGAAAAAGACCTGTTTGGAATAGGCTGGAGGACAGCAGTCAGTAGCAGAGAATCTATTATTTATACTTGACTTCACTTTATCAGTCACTCTCATGAGGTCTTTCTGCACCTTTTTAAGTTGACAGCTTTACTTGTGACAGCCGGTAGAATTTGGTTACAGAGGTGATTAATCTCACCTTGTTATTCATTCTGTTTAGATCATGGATGATAGGCTAAACTGCACAAATCTTGGAAAAAAACCTTCACTGGGCCATCAAGACCTCCCAAAATGAGGCAAACATAAACAAGAGGCCTATATAAATAAGGACCCCTACGGGGTCTTCCATGTCAAAAGCTAGGGCTAGGAATGACCGTGTAGCAAAGAAAACTCAGGAATTATAATTTTTTACATATGAGAAAAAAAAATGCATAATGTCTCAGTTTTGACATAGAACAAAACTTGTCATTGGCAGGGCACTGATGTCATTTGTCAAAGGAGTAATTTGTGTTCTTGTGTAACAACAGATGCTAATGGGAAGTACACTCATTGCTCCATCCCCACTGGCCACCAGCAGTGCATTTGTGTACAACCACCAGCATCCTGAGTCCTGCCCAGAGCCAAATCACCTGGGCTGAGCCCCCACTGTCCCCTCACCCCACAAAACATGCTTCCTCACATAGGGACCCAGAATGAACAATTCTCACTTTATGGTCTGGCAAAAGAAATCCAGTTAAGTGACAGGGTCCTTGAGGCTGTTTCTAAGCTCATTTCTTTCATTAGCTTTTAAGAAATACAAAAGCCTGTGAAGCCATGCACTGGATGTCCTGCCAAGAGTCCCTTGGTTTTGAGAGCCTCAGGCCCCTCTCAGAGGAAAATTCCCATCAGTCTCACTGCTCACTGAATCTAACAAGACACTCCATGATCTAAATATCACCAGCAAAGTTTAATCAAATCTAGTCCACATTTTCCTGATCCAGAAAGAAGCAGGGAGCCATACAAAGTGTAGTTTCTTTGAGGTAACTTGAAGAAATAAGTTTTCACCCATTTCACCTGATGCACAGCCAGCAGCAGCTTGGTTGTCTAAATGCTCAGGAGCCGGGGATCTACCTCGAGGTAGCTTTTCCCCATCACTGACTGTTCAGCAGCACTGAGCCTATCAGCAGTAGCTACACGGGATCTGCTGACCTACTGTACATTCCTTTTCAAGCAGCAGCTTTTATTTCACCACTAATAGATCAGGCAACAGAAGTGCTCACTCAATCCACTCTAAAGTTTATCAATTCTGCTAGTTTTCATATCCTAGCAGACCACAGTACAATTTAACATTTCACATGGTTAAAGCTTGTCAGCCTAACTCAATCTCAAGAACATTTTAAGTGAGCTTTAGCCCGTTACTGAGAATTACATATTGTTCCACATGGAGATTCAAGCATTTCACAGAATCACAGAATGGGTAAGGTTGGAAGGGACCACAGTGGGTCATTTAAACCTGCATTTTAATCAACAAAACCACTGGCACAATGAATAGTTCAATATTAGAAGACAGTAGTAAGAAGCAAATGGATGCTTAATTCTGGTTTTTGAGAGATTCATCTTAAAAGTACAGGAGATGAAAACCCCTTAAGAAAAAACTGTTAAGGGTAGAATCGAGACACGTCAACAATACTTTGCCTATGAGCACACCAGCCATGCCAAAGCAGTTGATCTTGGAAATACAGCAAGGGAATTTGCTGTTATATGAACAACATCTCAACAGTGAGACTTCATGGCAGTGATCCCAATACACTTGCAGATCACACCTTTTTGTTCTGTGTAACCTGTGCCACTAAAGGGTTTGCTTGTGCAAGGTGCACAGTCCTCCTATTCCACTTAAAACAAGTCTAGTAGAGCATAGCAGATCAGAGAAGTATTATTTGCAGAAAGAAGAAAATACTTCTTTCTCTTCCCAGTTCGAAAGACTTGCAGTTATGCACTCCATTCACCAAACTAATAAAAACAACTTAAAAGTATATTTCTGGTTAACCAGCTGAGAACATTCCTGACCAGACCTTTGATTAGCATTTTACATGCTGTTTTCTTTAGTACATGTCTGTTTTCAAATGGTAAGTTGTTATACATTTCTAAATTGCTGGCAAGCATTAGAATCCTTTTTCTTTGGTCTTCCTACCTACGTCAAGATCTACAAGATGAAATATCATAACTGCTCACATTAAGTGTAGACCTAGACCACCTATAAAGCAAAGAAAAAGCACAAAAAGCTGAAGAATTGTCCACTGCTGGCCCACTATAATTCTGTATTTGTGTCAGGATCCTGTCAGTGTAACATTCTCCCTTCTGGAACACAGCTCATGGGATGCCTTCAATGCCTGCAAAAAGTATCAGTCTTAAGTATTATTTGCAGTTTCTATGGACCATTGAAAGTTTGAACAGGCAGCTGGAGAAGCCCTTGGAGATGGCTTCCCTCTAGAGTTCTCTCTTTTTTTAAAATGGTCAGCTTGCTTACTTATGATCCATCTGAAAAGTCACGATATTTTAATCAATGCTGGAGAATTTCAAAACCAAAAGAGCTTACATTTGCATGATACTATACACAAACTCACATTTCCAAATCTGACTATAGCTTTGGATCAAAATATTAAAAAACTGCAGGATATAAATCAACATCATACATAAAGTTCAGCAGGAGATAATTGAGTAATTATCACAACAACAATTAGTGCCCTGTACAGACCACCTGTGTGCTGTGGGAACTAGAAGAGACACTGGCAGCTTTTCACCTGCTAGCTACTCTCTCAACTCAGTCAAAGGAGAGAACAGACTGTTAATAACATCCAGGGTGACACGGGGGAGTTTAAATGCATTGCTTTCTTCAGAGGTGTTACTTGGAAAACAATCCTTTAGTGTCTCTAGAGCTGCTTGCCCCAAATCCTAAAGCTGAAAGGTCCATCTGCCCTCCAGTGTTCAAGCAATGCTTTGCTAAAACAGCAGCACCATCCCGAGACTGACAGATGCTGCTTGACTGAGAGGATGATTCCTTAAAGGATGCATTCAGCTAGAGGACCATGTCTTTACACACTGGGGTCCAAAATGTGGAGCTCTCTCTCCCCTCTGAGCTGTCTAGAGTCCTTTCCAAGCATTCCCTTTTTGCGATTGATTGTTTTGCAATGATTTTTTATTTTATTCAGGACAGGAAGGTTTTGTGGTTTTCCTTTTCTGTTTACCAGAAAAAAACCTACTGTTGATTAACTTATTTTCATTATCTTCTTGCCACAGTTTCTTTTCTTGAGTTAAACAACTCCGCAACCACCCTGGTAATAGCCAGTATGTCAAATACATTACAACTAATTTTTAAATGTCAGTTCCTTACTTTGAATTTCTTTTACCTATTTGAGTAGCATTTGGAAGAGAGCAACACTGAAGCACAGATGGCATCATTAAAAGTAAACATTGGCCAGGATACAGTACAAATACCATACTGTGGCATCTGCTCTAAATTTAGGGTACACCACAGTCAAGTCAATAGCATGGGTTGATATTGGTTTACCTTTTAATGAGATCCACAATCTTAGTAAAATGTGGCAGAACAACATGTGAGACTCTTAGTTTGTGAGCAAGGTATTGCTTCTTGAATGCTAACTATCTGGCCCAGGCTCAAAATTAACTTTTAGGCACAGTCTGGATGTACATTTCTCCAGATCCCAGTCCTCCCAAGCCAAAAGGGGGGCAGCATTAGTCAATTTATTAAGCTGGTGACAGCTCCTCTGCACACTGATCTGCACTAGCAGTGGCTCTGAGTAGCCCTTAGCTTTTCCCAAGAGGAACATTGAGGCAGCATTTAATATCTACTTCCTCCTCTGTCCCAAGGTTTGATAACCATGGAAGCAGCAAAAGGCACAGCAGTGCCTTAAAACAATCCCACATATAGGCTAATGATAAGAATGTTAAGCACGGAAGTGATTTAGGAATGCTACTGCTGGGGGATTGGGGAGAAATAAATCACCAAATCTTATGTTTCTAATGTATTCCTGAAATGCAACCCATCCTCAAGTGCTGCCTCTGTTAATATCTCAGGGTGCATTGCAGATCTCAGCAGTTTTTGAAAGAAGCCTTTTTGCCTTCTTTGCTGGTAAGGGTACAGTTTTCAGAGCCCCACGGAGAACCAGACATGCCAATTCCCAAGGCAATCCCAGCAGGAACATCTACCCTATTGCCTTATGCAGATTTGAACCTTTCTCCCCAGATGCTACATGGGCACACTGTAAGGAACAACAGCCCAGTGGAATCTGCTTAGCTCCTTGCCAACAAGGCCAAAAGAAAAGTACAAAAGATGTCTGTGATCACTACTTTGATGATGCCTTTCCCTTCTGCTAGGATGGCCTTCAGAAATACAGGTCTTCTGCTTCCATGCACCAGGGCTCTTCTTCGCAATGCAAACACTTCATGATTTACAAGGGCAGAGGCAGAAAGCAAACCTTTTCTGTTTATGTACACAACTAACCATCAGTTTGACTTCTGGCCATGTACAAAATTTTGCTGCTTTACTGCCCTCAATCAACACAAAATAAAGTGTCTACAGAGAAATTGCTATTCATAGCAAAACAGGAGTTGCCACCTAAGACTTTCTGTTGGACTAAACAGCCAGTCCATTATTTTCTTCTTCATAGCTATTCCTTGTGCATTTCAACTGCTCTGTTAGACGGCTCTTCAGGGATTAAGGAGTAATGTTTCATTTTTCACTGATCCTTAACAAAATACAGCAAAAGTATCAACAATATAACAGAAGGGGTGCTGTCATTGTTCCAAGCATATTATATTTTAGACTAGCTGAATAACCTTTTGGGAGCCAGAATGCTGATTCGCACATAAAATGTTACATTCTCTTATCCATTAAGCCACATTTATGCAGAAATGCCTTCCCTGCTTTGGACTGGGGTTTGCTCATCTGTAAAGAAAGGGACTTTATTCTCAACTGGGGGGTAAGATGAGCTAAGAATCTCATAATATTTTTCTTCCCATTACAGTTGGCCAGGCCATTGAGTACCTCAGTTTCATGACCCACAACATTAGGTAAAGCTATACTGAGTCTCACCCACTCCCTCCCATTGTGTGTCACTAATAGTGTGCGAGAACTCAAAATGGAATTATTTTCCTTCTTTTCCTCCCATGGGGGTTTACAGTCTCATCTGGTTTCAGCAGCAAGTATTTCTTAATAAAATGCTGCTGCAGCAGAAGAGAGAGAACTGGGGCAGGGAATGAAAATTACCCAGTAGTTCAGATCACCATCTTCCTTCCTTGATCTGGCTGAGCCAGGGGGTCACATCACCTTTTGCTTTCACCTGCTCACAGCCAGGTCACGGTCCCAGCTCATGTCATTCACCTAGCAGGGCACTGCTGCACTTGTGCAAAGGCATTTTGCATCAACTGTACTTTGGGTACATGCTCATCCTGGACCAGGTCCCAAAATCCATTTAAAAAAGTTCCAGGCGCTTTCCCACCATCTCTTACTAACCAGCACATTTTTGAAAATTATTTCAATAGGAACAGCTATTCAATCTTTAGGCTGCTGGGCCTTTGAAAATCTGCTCTGAGTCACTTAGAATCTAATTATCTGCGGTATTTAAATCATCATCATTAAGGGAACCAAGGATGTTTTTTGTAAAGATCCATTTTTGCCTCCAGATTTCTTTCACCAAGCAAGCAGAGGATGTCAGGATCTCCACAAAAGCAGATCATGGAAAAAAAAGCAAGTCACATACTGAGCTGCAGAACATCAGAAAACACTTAGAAATGTCAAGGCTCGAATAATTATCTAGCAAAAGCTGTTATATAATTTGTGTCACCACACTTAAATTTAAGAAAAAATTAAAGGCCCTCATATTTAAGATGCATTTGCCAGAGTGTTGGAATCTGAATAAAATTCACAGGGAAGAGAAGAATAAGTGGTCCAATCACCAAGCCAAGGCAAACTCCACCAGGGAAAAAAACCCTAGTCACATATTCAGGCTTTACTGCATGCTAAAAAACTAACAGAGCAGGACACTCTTTCCCTGTGCTGCCAGCAATCTTCCCAAGCATTTCAAAACTAATGTGAATTCCTGCTCAGAACAACAAATGGGAAACTTTAGCATTAGCCTCACACTATGGTGTAGGTATTTGCATTTCACAAGTGCAGGAGAAATTCGCACTAATGCAGCCTTCACTGCGATTCATATCCCAGGGGGCTCCTGCAGATGTTGATCCTATTGTAATGAAAGTCAAGATGGGAGCTTTGCCATTGGTTTCAGCACTGCCGGATCAAGTCAACTGCACTACTGCCGGGTTTGAGGCTGTCCATGTCCTGAACTGTCTGGGGAGATAAAAGCCAGCTAGGGCCAGCACTGCCACCTCTAATTATCCTGAGCAGTACCATTCCAGAGGAATCATCCACCTTTCAGCAGCAGGGCCTACAGATCACTGTGTCTCAACCCAGCCCTTTTTAGTGGCAAATGGCCTCCATGCTCACCCTCTACTCAGGGGAGAATTTCATCCTCCCTTTGGGTTTGGTAGCAAGACATATCCAATCTCTCACAGACCTTATGGGAACCACTACATCATTTCCCTTGTCTGGGGCAGGCTTGGCACCCTCCTCCCCATCAAATCTCCCTGTAAATGACCTTTTCCACTCTTTCAACATGAAGGATAAAGGAAACAGACTAGCACATTTATAAGAATAGACCCTCAAACCAAAGGCATGTGGATTTCATTCTGGAGAAATGACTCTGAAATTCCATGGTTATTGTTGTGTAAATGTTGTCACCTCAAAAATGCTCTCAAGGTAAAGAGCAACACAAAAAAAGAAAGAAAGATCCAGCAATTTGACTCCAGCTAGGGTTACAGAGACATTTTACTCCAAGGTCAGATTCAGCACTGATAGAAGCTGGAACAACAGCCTCTGGCTATTGCAGTTATTAAAGCTGAGGGACAAATGCCCACCTTCCTCGGGCAAGAAGAGATGTCCTCTTGTGTTTCCCAGAATCGAGGAAAACCTGTACCTGCTCACATCCATGCAGTGTCAGAACTTCAGGGCATGTGCTCAAAATGAAATCTTCATCCTCTTCCCAGATCATCAGGGTCTGGCACAAAACCTGAATCATTAGGGGGACCGCTCTTTAAGGAACAAGGAAACAGGTTGGTAAAAGAGCCCTTTAACTGCAAAAGATACTGGAGCTGAACCTGGCCAGGCCACTGAACATTGCTCAGCTGCAGTTTTCTCATTGTAATACCAGAGCTCCTACTAAAAGGCAAAAACTTCTCTCTTTATTGCAGTTCTAATCGGCAGGAACGTGATCAGTTCTCTGCCCAGCATGAGCTGTCTCTCCCCACATCTGCTGTTTCTCCCAGCCCCCAGTGAAAGAGAGAAAAAAGGAAAACTAGCTTATTAAAGAAAACAAACCCAAAGCTGTGCAACTGCTGTTTTAGCCCCACTGGAGGAGCTTTTGTCTAGTTTTACAGGGCCTAACATGTGTTCGATCAAGATCAATTTCTGAGAAGATCTAGACAGAAAACAATCAGGTGTTATCAACAGTATCACTGGAGCAACATCAAAGCCTTGTCTTAGTGTATGAGCCGTGATGCACCCCAGCTGCTCCAGACAGAGCTCAAGGAAAAACTTCAGGATCTGACAGAGGTTGTGAGACACCTTGTAAAGATGGAGAAAATTAGCCAAGCAGGTGCCTAGTGTGGAATGCTTCTAGAAACTCCTGCCTCAGCACTGAGATATGTAAGAACAATAAAAAATACTATTTTTTTTTTTAAGGATGCATTCTGTAAAAAATACTTTTCTTGAAACTAAAATAGCCACAAATAAGAATTCTGGAGGTGGTTTGTCCCACAGCTGTTTGTAAGAAAGCACTCCACACAGACACTGGCACTAATCCCTGCTGGACACAGGATTATGCCCACGGCTGGAGCTGATTTAGAAGAAACATGGATCTGCTGTAATGACTCAGAGGAAACCCACACAAATTGAAACTGTTCATGAATATGACTTTGTGCAGAGGTCACAGGCCCTGCTACTTCGATACAGCCACAATTAACACTGCCCTGACAGTTGTCAAGTTCTAAGACTCAGTCTGACAGCAGGGCTGTCCCAGCTCTTCTCCCATCTCTGAATAGTCCATGTTGCCTCCCTTTACGTCACCGTTCTACCTAGAGACAGAGGCCAATGGGCAGGAATAGTGAGGCATCAAACAGCTCTAAAACCTCTCTAATGGCTTGGTAGCCAGATGCAGAAAAATACACAGCTTTTATTTCACATGTCTCTTCTTGGGCATGTGAAACATTCGTGTGGAAAAGGTTAAATGTGGTTTGACATTCTGCTGATAGCCCAGGAGATCCATCCCTAAGTAAGGAGGGAGACTTCCAACCAATGCTCAAGGCCCACTTAGCGATAAGACATCCTTTGGAGCTAAGCAACACATCTCACTCTGCCATGTGTCTCCCATCTGAGCAGCTTAGGCTACACAGCAGATTTAATCAGTTCCAGCTGGGACATTTCCTGTCTCCCCACAAGCTGCATTAACCCCTTCTTTCTTTCTTTCTCCTGGTCAGAGAATCTTAGAACACAGATAGTTCTCCCAAGCATCCCACAAACAACATTACCTCTTGTTCCTACCATTTTGAACATTCCAGTATCACTCATGGCTCGTGCAGCACAAGTCTTAACTCTGGTACTTCACAGAGTCGGAAAACTAGGGGTGTCTGATCCAAGATGAAGTGGACTAGAAAAGGACCTTTCCTGTGCATCACTTAACCACTAGAAATTTCTTATTAAAGACGGTCTTCTTTTTCTGGATTTATATCCAAGTTTGTTTTTCAAATTAGATGTCCCTTTTTTCCTCTAAGATACATCCCCACCAACAGAACTAGCCTATCTTAATCAGAAACTCTACCCTTCACCCACATCTGCTTCATGTTTCTAGGGCCCAGTACTCCAACAATGTTAGCAAGACAGGCCACCAGAGAAGTAGGCATACACTTCCTGTGATAACTAGCCAAAAAACAAAGCAGGGCATAATCACCTCTCTGCTCCCAAGGCACATGCTACAGCTGGGATGCCTACGAAACTGGTCCAGTCAAACCACACAGGGAATTCACAGGACAGGTATCCAAACGGAGCAGTGCATCACCTCTCCCAAAGTCAATATATCTTACGAGCCCATCTGGCTTCAGGACTAATATTAACAAGCTGTGCCACTCACTCTGACCTCTCTCTGACCACTAATTCCTTCCTATTCTTACTATCCACTCTTCCCAACATGCATTTGCCAGATTTCCCCCAAGCCGACAGGATATACAGAAGTGGTAATCAACTCCAGCTGAGGTGCCTCCTGCTTCCTAAAGCCTGCCTTGGCTACACTGGTATTTGTCCCAGGGTTTATCCACATACCAAGGCAGCACAAACCCCATGACGCATTCCGACATCTCTGGCGGCTCCGCAGCCATGCCGACATCCCAGAGCCTGCAGAGGACCGCATTTTAAAATAAACACCACTTTGCTTACACTGTATCCTGATCTTTCACCAGGGGCTTGGGCTCTGCCCAGGAGGCAGACAGAAAGACTCAGCTGGGCAGAGAGATGGGCTTGTGGTTGAGGCCCTGGTCTGGGAATTGACACAGCTGGGACTGGACCCTGCTCCCCTGCCATCTTCCTCCGTGACCTCGGACAAGTCGCTGGTTCCTCTGGGCCTCAGCTTTCTCCTCTTCAAAATGTGATGCAGATCTCTTGGTGCACTTTTCCTGTACGGACTGACCAGGATTTTAAATCAAAATGGGACTTTTAAATTGCATTTTAACCACAGTTCCCAGCTTTTAAGATGGCACTAACTCATGTAGGTCATCTGGCCTAGACACTATAACTTAGATGGATGACGTTGCTGCTAGAAGAGAATCTGCCTTGGAGGACAGGACTGGAGGTCCAAATTGAATTAATGAATTACGTGGCAAAAAACAATATCCAAGAAAATTCAGTAAGCGCAGTATCTTTGCACTAAAGTGGAAATACTCATTTACAGCTAGAAGAAGGGCTAAGTACTGTGCAGAAGTGCTGGCTGCATGAAGGGAACCAGACATGAATAAATAAAACTGTAACCATCATCCTGGAACACATAACCAGGAGTAAAAACTGTGAGGCATATGAAGTGCCCACTTCATTCAGCTTTTGCAAGACCTCAACTGAATAATTATGCCCTGATTTGGACCATTTAGAGAAATTCCAGAGAAGAGTCATGGGAATGGTCTGAAGTTCAGAAATCATGTGCTGCCAAAATAGATGGAGAAACTGGGGTTGCTTAAAGAGAAGAGAAATGGGCTGCTGAAAAAAGGGGAAAGAATTAATCCATGGTGGTCAGAACAAACAGAAATATGATTTAAGTTACACGTATTCAGGAAAACATTGGAAGTAAAGGAGTAGTGAAGCACAGCAATGTTTTTCTTGGACAGAATATCCACCATTAGGAGAATTAAGGACAGGTTAAAAGAAAACCTGTAAGGAGTGACATAGCTCAGTTTGATCCTGCTCATAGTCAGAGGATGCCCTAGAACAACCCTCTCAGCTGCATTTTTTTATTATTCTTTCACTTCTGAAGAGATTGTATCCAAGATGTAGACTCCATAGGTGACCATTCATAAAATGGATGTTCCTGAAAATTTTCAGGGTTTGGGTTTTCCTCAAGCCTGGTTCCAGACTCTCAGTTTTGAGGAAGAGTTTCACCACAAGCATGTTCAAGATGGGTGTTTCATTGTTACATCACACCTTCCAGCCAGTTATTTTTAAATGTTTGAAAAAAAGAGGTTTTGCCTTTCAAGCACCCTTGGTCAGCAAGATGTGTGTGTAACATAAGATGATTTGAGGTATCCATCAAATCCACAGGTGTGCCCAGGACCTTTATTTTTTAAGGTCATGTTAAATGTTTTGCCTTAGTGATCTCAGGGTAATAAACACTGCAGAATGCAGTTCATTCAGAGCTGGCTGATGAATCCACAGAAGGAGACACTGATTAGTGATTTCATAACACCTTTAACAGGAGTTTTCCAGAAAAATCAATGTTTTGGTTTTTCATTTTTTCAGGAAAATCTAAGTCAGATAACACAAAGGTTGGACAATTTCATTGTGTTACCAGCATTGAAAGACTCCAACTCAAAAAACAAAAGATTCCACATAGCTGGATCCCAGGAGCCAAATGTGAACAAAGAGCTTGAAATTTTTTACAAGTATATTGATCTAAATATACAAAAACTCTTGCTAGGTTTTTAAGACCTAATAAGTCCTCTGAGTGTGAATTTTGAAAGATAAATACATATATAACCATTGCCTAGTTAATAAATTACTGAAAGAGAAATCTCCACAGTTTTAATGCAGGGAAGTATTTTTCAGGCACCAAACCCAACAACTGCTCTTATTCAGCAACTGGGGGAAAATAGGGACAAATGTCGTTGACTGTGCACGGCTAAACTGCAATTCCCATGCCATGGAATAAAACCTTTCAAGGCAGGTATGTTATGGAGACAGAGAAGAGATGGTTGCCTCCACAAACACTTGAGCTGGGGGTATTTATAAAGAGACAAACCACATCCCCATGCCTGGGTTACCGTAACTTCAGACAATCATTCTACAGCCTGGAGAAAAGTTGGGGCCTGCAAATCTGATTATTGCTCATATGGAATTTATATTCTTCCTATCAATGATCTGGTTACTACTCTACCCACTCTTAGACTTAGACACTCCCACACATTTTAAGAATCTATTGGAGAAATTGCTAGATTGAGCCAGAACACCAAGTGATCTTCGAGCAAGTGCTGAGAACACATCTCTCTGCACAAGGTGCCTGGAGCAACAGAATAAACCCTGTGATAAACCAGCATGAAAGAGTGTGTGTGTGGAATGTTCCCTCTTCCACCAAGAGTCTTGTGCACAGATACTGAGAAATCAACACTCACTGTTGTTAAGAGGCACAGTCTCACTGCTAAATAATCACAATTGTCCCATTGTAACACTCCCAGCTTCCTTCTCTGTTCTTGCCTCATCCATAGTTTTTAGACTCCCCAAACAGGAGGAGAAACCATCCCTTCACACCCCCTGCAAGGCCCAGCAGCAGCAGGGAAAGCATTTCCTGCACTGCTGCTACTGAACCCCAACTGCAGCAGCCACCTCATTGCTTAAGCTCTGCCTCAGCATTTTAACAATCTATTTCCACATCAGTTCAGTGACTTTTGAGACACCACTGTGTTTCTACTGAAATAGGAGAACCAAGGAAACACGTTGACTACACTATTAATGCCACTGTGAAGATTCCATAAGGAATCCAGGACAAAACTGCACACCGATGCATCTTGACAGCTGCAGTTATATTAAGTGAGAGCAGTCATATTTGTAGAACACCAGCAAGATGATTTCTAGAGGCAGAAAAGAAATAGCCCTTTTAGATCCCAGTAGATGATAAAGTGCATATCTGGGAAGCAAGCAGAAAATCACAATGAAAGAAGCAGAATTCCCAAAGTAAACAGAGGAAAAAGGAGCAAGCACCCCTTTTTCAGGGCATCTTAAATAACCACCCCTCTACTCTGCTGCTTTCCTTCTCAATTTAAAAGAAACAAACACTTTAAAGTTGCAAAGTACAAACCAACCCTGTAATCAAACAGGGTCTGGGATGCAAAGACTTGGATCAGGACTTCTCTCAATACAGAACTTCAGGTGAGCTTGAACACTTGGGGATCATTTTTATTCATGTGTTTTTTTCATTGCCCTGATCTTCAGTTCCCTGGAAGGTGAAGAGAGCAGCAGCTATTTCTGGTTCTAACTACAAGACTTAGTTCTCAGAAAAAGAGGAGAACTTTTGGGAAAGGTCAGTGCAAGGCTGTGTCTGCAAAAATGCCTCTAGCCATTTATATGGGTTCTACACAAATATTTACTGGGTTTTCAATCAAAAACAAGTATTTACTAGAATAATTGCAGCAGTACTTGGTAAACACACTAGTCTGCAAATACAAAGCATTTTCCTAAGGAAATACATCCCCATCCACTAAAATTAAGGAGGGCAAAAGAAAACCTCTCCTCTGAAGACAGGCTGAGCGTTAACAGTTGTTCAGTCTGGAGAAGGCTCTGGAGAGACCTTAGAAACCCTTCCAGTGCCTAAGGAGGCTACAAGAGAGCTGGAGACAGACTCCTGACAAGGGGAATTGTGTTAAACTGAGAAAGGGGAGGTTTTGATTAGATATTAGGAAGAAGCACTTCATCATTAGGGTGGTGAAGCCCCAGCACAAGTTACCCAGAGAAGCTGTGGCTGCCCCATCCCTGGAAGTGTTCAAGGCCAGGCTGGATGTGCCTTAGAGCAAATGATCCAGTGGGAGATGTCCCTGCCCATGGTAGGAGGGCTGGAACTGGATGAGCTTTAAGGCCTCTTCCAGTCCAAATCATTCTGTGACTTTATGAATAAGGGATGATTTTTATAACTTCATTTACATCCCTGAATGTCAACCAACTCAAACAGAATAAGATCTGTTTAGTGCATGTTGAAATACAACTTTGACCGCATCTCATAAACTGATGGAAAGTTTTGCTTTCCCACTCTGTTCTCTATGGCTGAGGGTGCAGAGCACACAGCAGTAGCTTCCAAGACATCAATATATTAGAGAGAAAGCCCCCACATGTTTTAGTAACCCACAGCTACAAAACTTCAGTCAAAATGGCAAGTGCCGCGATCCTTAATTAACCATGGCAGATTTGGAAAGCCAGTGAAAGTGCTACAACAGTCAGACTGAACTAAAAAAGTTCAGCAGTCATTTTTGTTGTAGCTAATATTTCAATACAGAGGAAAAGCTTGAAAGCTTCTCTATTCAGAATGGCTAACAACAAGTTTTGGCTATGAACAACTAAACTATTGATTTCTACTCTGGAATACTTCATAATAGTGTCTTTAAATATTCAATAAACAGTAAGGTTTAGTTTAAAATGATCAGTTTTACATAAGTAATGGAAGGTTATAAAGAATTAACTGCCTATACATATTCACAGTCATGCAATAGGTGACAAAGTAAATAAAGAACATTCAGCAACATATACAGACAGATCCCTGATCATCTTAGTGCTTTTATTGTGGGACACAATAAAGTCTTCAGGCTTTGAAAGTCTCCATTAAATCCTTTAGAAGAGTGACCTGAGCTTCCCAAAGAAGTCTGAGATGACCCTGAATTAAGGCATGTATCCACCTAATCAATATCTTTTCCAGTTGGCGTGCCCACAGCACACTATCCATCACCAATAACGGAATTCTGCATTAGAGGTTTTAGGCTGGACAGCCACAGGTTTCTTCTTTCCCTCCTTCATCTCACCATAGAAATCTCAAAAAACCTGAGCAGAGAGAAGGGGAGGGAGTTGCTCACTTTGAATCATTTATTACCATAAACCTGATGACTTGGACTCCAGTTTGGGACAAGTGTGTCATGAGACCTGTTGAAAAACGGTCTGTTTCAAATAGACACACACCCATCTGGATGGGCCTTCTGGTTTTGTCTTCCTTTTAGGTTTGGTTTGGCTCTCCTGGCGCTTGTTATTTCACTTTTCAAAAAAAAGCTGCCAAATGTGGAGAGTGGGTGTGTCTTGTTGACATCTTGCGGTCTGCACAATATATCCATTTTGCTGATTGTCAGGGCAATATGATTAAGACCTTAAAATCAAGGGAGATTTTAGCCTGCGACATGTGTTGAACAGCAGCAGTATTTGTTGAACGGCAGCAATTAAGCTTCATTTCAACAGTCAAAGATGACCACCTCCATCACTCTTTCTCAACCACCCTCCCTCAGTCCCCAGCTGTATCATTTGTCTGGGTCTTCCTTACCAACCATGATTAGGCACAGCTCCAGCCAGAGCAATACCAGCAGCCAGACTGAGCTAAACCAAAGGTCCTTCCAGCCCAGTACCCTGTGTCCAGCCACAGCCAGGAAACAGCTGTTTAGGAACAGAAACAAGGCAAGTGAATTATCCTCCTTGTGGTATAGTCTCCAAGTAACCAGCAGTTTAAGGAAATATTTCCTGATTTCCAGAACTAGACCGTTCCCACAAGACTATGTGCATCCAAGGCTTGGTGCTGCCTCCCAGCCAACTGGCAGAGGTTGGATCTTCAATCTGTCAACCCTGAAATGCTGCAGAATAGGGCCAAATTCTCTGCCAATAAAAAAAAAATCAGTGACATTTCATCAGCGTGAAAAATTTTAACATTATATGAGTTCTTTGGAGCGCTATCTTAAAATGAAAGCATCCTAGGGCCCAGTTCTCATGAAGACAGAAGATCTGTAAATCATAATGGCAATAAGGAAAAGATTACAGGCAATCCTGAATTTTATTTGGCTGCCCCTGAGGAGCCTTAGCCCAAGTTTGAAAGAGGTTTCATTACAAATTTAAAAGCTAATAGATAACCCCCAAACATTAATCTCCTTTTAAGCACCACACATTGGACACAGTACTAAGAAAACCAGGGTTCAGATGTAAATATATAAAAGAAATTAAATTAAAGTGTTGCAACTAACTATCCACATGGCTAAAGTGATTTACAGCAGCCATGAATACAGCCAAGCACTGATAGGAAGAGTAGCACACACAGTAAAATGATATGGTGTGGTATAATATTTATTAATCTTTTCAAGGATTATTTCTATATAAATTACTTCAATGACACAGAAAATCCCTGCCAAAATAGTGTAACATATATCACACACCACACAGAGAGAAAGGGACCAAGGTATGGGATACTCTTATTAAAATCACAGAATATTTTAAGTAAGAAGGGACCTCTGGAAGTCATCTACTCCAACCTCCAGTTCAAAGCAGGTGTAATTAGACCAGGCTGCTCAGGGACTTGTCTAGTTGAGTCTTGAACATTTCCAAGGCCAGAAATTCCACAAAATTTAAGTCATGATGTTAGAAAAATCATTCAATTTAAGTTGCAACTGTCAAACACCATTACTCCTCCATTACAGTGTGCACTTTACATTTACTACTTCCCACCATTTCTGTTTCTTATTGCTGTTCTGCTGAGACTCCAGAAAATTATTTGATGAAGAAATTCTTTGCAGAGGCCTCCCTCAGCTTCTGGAGCTGACATGAAGGGGAAAAGAACAGGTTCCTACCTCAGCATTTATCACTTGAGCCAAAACATTTGTTAGAAAAAGCATAAAATGAGACAGTATATACGTTTTTAATGAAGGATTCAGAACTTCCTAATGGATTGCAGGTTTTGGGATACAGCACCATAACTCTGGAGGGGCACAGGAAAAGGCAGGCAAGAGCTACAAGACGGCCCAAAACTGCACTCCAGCCCATCCACAGCCTGGCTCACACCCCACATTAGAAGTTCCTCTACTGAGATGCTGTTATTGGACAAACCTTCCTTTGCCTTCAAGCAGATTCAGTGATCTGCAGGCAGAAATGATCTCCTGCTCCAATCAGAGGTTTGTGGGACTCCGTCTTAACGGACCACAATGTTACTGTGATAAAAGCAAAACCAAAAAAACTAAAGTCCATCAAGAAATCCTGACCACTCCTGAACTCCAGACAAGTCATGAAGTCACTTCAGATAATAAACCAGCTTCTGGACCCACACACACACTGCTCCGTGTCCCTGCTGATCCAGAACAGAGTAGCTGCAAAAAGTTCTGGGTTGGATGAACAATTTCTATCTCCCTGTCCTGCCCAAACCATAATCTGTTTCAAAAGGAGAGATCAATCACATCAGGCATCACTCAGAGCAGGCAAAACATCACCAGTATTTCCAGCGTCCTAGACATTTGACTGCACAACATAATTCCTAACGCTCCTTGGACTGTGTTTCTCATCACTCTGCAAGCTCCATTGGTTGGGAGGGATGACTAAATACCAGTGGATGACAACAATTAAATGGAACAAAGAGAAAGAAGATCCTATAACTTTAAAATGCCTCTCCCATTTTCCTCAAACTCCCACCCCTCATACTTATAATGAAGGGAAGGGCATCTATGAAGCAGAAGCCAAAAATTAATTTAGCAATGTATTACAGATTTGCAACAAAAATAAGGTGAAGGAAACACATCCTCAGCTCTGTATGTGAGAGGGAGGGAAGGATTCTGGTGCTTCCCCAAGCACAAAGAAGGCTCCTCAGTTCATCAGTGCTAACAGCCACCATCACTAGTTTGAATACTCAAATTTTTCCAGTCTCTTATTTCAGCCAAGTTTCCTAACATATGGCTCAAAGTCTTGCTCAGGTCAAAGATTTCACAGAATATTCTGAGCTGGAAGGGACTCTCAAGATCATTGAGTCCAGCTCTTAAGTGAATGGCTTGTACAGCGATTGAACAGATTGAACACACAATGATAAGAGAGAAGGGACTTTTTCAACGCAAAACAAGGATTTTTTTGTGGAATAACAACCCACAGGCCATCACATTGCACATGATGATGACAAGCCACAGTTAATGCTCCAGGAATTAAGTGCATCTTAACTAACCTGGCTAACTAAAGAAAAATTGAGTTCTACATCCTAGAACAAAGGATTTCAAGCCATTCCTTCCGGTCACTAACAAGAGCATGTCTCAACATCTGTCTTAATTCTTCAAAGTGCAACAGAAATGAAGGTCAGGCATTCAACACTTGCAAACTCATCTGGACCAATAAATGTCTGCAGATTTTGGTGAACCTGTTTAAAAAGCATGTCTAAGTGATGTCACCCTTTCCTTGAACCTGCAATATCCCAGGATTTACAACATCCTCCTTGTACTGGAATCAAAGCACCACTGCTTGTTCTGATAAAAGCTTTAACTTCACAGACATTACCCCGACAACATGCCATCAGTTTAACAAAAGGCTCAAATATCAGACTGCATCACAAGACTCAGCCTCATGTTTCCTTCCTGCTCAGCTGCAGTGTGCACTCACTGGTGAGCCACAGGCAGAGGGCACACAGAGCCACACAGAGCAGGCTGGCAGGTTCACCACAGCTCTGCCGGGATTATTTATGGTTATTTATGCACCTGCTTGTATACACGTGCATAAAATACAGCCATCCAGGGCCCATCATCCCTGCCAAGGGAACTGCAGACTGTGATATTATCCCAAAAAAAGACTTTAGGCTCTAAGAGCCAACACAGGCCCCCTAAGACTCACTCACCATTTTGAGGTACCCATTAATGCTGCATCGATTCGAGGAGCTGAAGTGGATCTCTCTCATCTGTGAGCCATTTGTAGACAGGTAACAGCAAATGGGCTAATCAAGACCCCTGAAAATCTTCAAAGGAGAATTTTCTTAAGGAAAAAAGCAACCGCTGATCTCTCACCCAGCCCAAGTCAACGGGGTTTGGTTTCATTCCTTGCTGCTGCCTTCCAGCTGTACCAGGCAGAGCAGCAAGCTTGCCAAGCCTCATTCCTCTCCCTCCAGAGACATTCTGGAGGACTAGGGTTATAACCACATTGCCAAGTCTTTCATTCTTACTCCTTTTCCTCAGCAGTCTCCCCTTTTTGCAAGGGGAAAAAGTTCTGAGATATCAGGAAACCTTGTGCAGAGCAGCTGAACTCCATTCCTCACTGCTTCCTCACGCTATTTCCTCTTCCTCAGGAGACACCTCCACAGCAGCAGCTTTCATCCAGGCAGGATTCCTCAGTTTAACATCATCACCCTATAAAAAGGTCTCTAGCTCAGAAGTGCTCCAGTTCACTCTTATACAGCAGTATATTCCCAATTCAGCCTTTCCTCAGCTTACAGCTCTCCATAAAAGCAGCAGCACACTACTCACACGCCAATCTCTCCCTACAAACCCGGCTCCTTCCTTGATACAAAACCTAGTGCAGGTATGGCCATCTGAGTAGGGCTGGCCACCCTTAAAAGGTGCAAACACCTCCCACATCCTATCAGTGACTAGAGGGGATTTGCTTTCCAATTGTACTAATACAGTTGCAATTAGGAGAAGGGAAAAAAAAGTGTATTTGGGTATGTTTTAGGCAGCCGTCTGATTTACAAGAATCAAAGTTATTTTTAGAATGTTCTTTATTTAAAATTGAAAAGCTCCTTTATTTAAGAGCAGCAAAGAATTAAGAACAAACACAAACAGCTGAGGGAAAATTAGGTAGTGATGAACAAGGTGTTTTTAATTACATAGAACTGGGCTGAAGTAGCCTGTTTTAGCACTTAATTAAAGGAGTCTCTTCCTCTTCTCGCAATGTGGACTGTTAATATGGCATTTGCAGACAAGATGCAGAAATCATGTGTTCCCTCTTTACTGTACCAAGAGGTTTGATGGATGGCACTGGAGGGGACTAATCCATGTGCCCTAGACCTGGGCTGGGCTGCCAGGGCTGCTCATCAGCTTTCTCAGAGGCAGGGCTGTATCCTCAGAGCCCCCAGACAGTGACAGTAAGGAGTTCAAGCCATTCTGCCCTTTTCTAAGGGGTTTGGTTGCATCAAAAAGGTGTGGAAAAGGCTTTGTCACTCACAGGGTTCTTGCCCAGTTGAGAGGAGGGGCACAGTCACTGCAGGCTGCCCTAAAGTCTCTTCCCAGCTGTCAGATGCAGCTAAACTCCAAGCCTGCACCTCCTATCCCACTTAACAACAGCAGGAGCAATAAAGGGAATGCTTGTGATTTTAAAGGATTAGTTTCTGCTGGAAGGTGAAATGGAGGCAGAATTGTAATATATGTTTAATTATGGCACTCAAACCCACGCTTAACTGGAGCTGATAGAAGTCTTTTCATTGACTTCTCTTGGCAATGAATCAGGCTCATCCTTAGATGAATTCCTTGTTTTCCCTTCAGATCCCTCAGCAGCCTTACAGCATTAGAAGCAGGTGTGTGGTAATGTTACCTGTACATTATCAGTTCATGCTGCCATTAAGGAAATTTAAGTTATAAAAGGTGGCAGAAGAAATTAGACTTTCTGAATATTCCATAACACAAATCCTCTCTGTAGCATCCTGTCCTCTTTCTGGATGAGAATATGCTTTCTCCTATAGCTGTTTTTTCCCAAAAAGTAGCTCAAACTGGCTGATCAGTGCCTAAAGCAGGACAAAATCTGTTATTATCTGTGTGACTTTTAAAGCCCAGGCTTTCAGGGTCATGGCAATACAAATGCTACCTGTGAATGCCATCTTCCTAAACCCAAGAATGGAAAACATTTAAGGTTTTCAGTCTGCACAAACAACCTTCCGTCATCCTGGCAACTTCATTCCATCTGGAACATCCTGTCTTCATATTTCAGAAAATACAGAATGAGGGAGGACAGGAAATATTAAGAGTTCACGAATGAATTTTTGAAAGTTATTTGCGTCAGAATGGAAATAATTTTCCTTCCCACTCCTTTTTGCCCCCTCTACCACCACACACTACAGTATTTTCCATCTCATTGCGCTTTGTATTTGACCTCTTGGTGAAAGTCAGGAAACATCATCCACCTAATTGTGAGCACCTGCACAGCTGCAGGTGTGAGGGGAAACACTTCATTGAGTGGGTCAAGGAACTCTCTGCTGATTTACAATATTAACACCCGTTACATCCAGAAAAAGCAGTCTGTGTTCATTGTTAATGCGGTGGTAGAGGGACACGTCAGAAATGCTACTCGGGGTAGTAAAGGTAGTTATGGCTGCTTCATTTTTGAGAAAGGAGGTAATCTGTAGTTTCAGGACTGTCTGGTCCGCATTTTCAGCAAACTTTGTTCCCTCTTTTGAAATCTTCCACTTTTCTGCCTTGACCTAGACCGAGGGGAGTGCACACACACGTTCACTCTGAGTGCATGGGCCACGCCACGCTGCCTTCAGCAGAACTGACCGCGCACACCATGTGCTGCCTATAGTACTTTTGCAGGGCTTTTTCTGTTTAACTTTAAAACTGGACTCATATGAGACTCTCCCCAGCCAGACACCTCATTAAAGCTGACAGATTTACAATCCCCAGCTTGCAGTTTCTGGACTGTGGGTGGCCTTGGCCTTGGCCAACTTGCGAAATTTTGCATGCCACCATTTTCCAGTTGCAGAGTAGGAAGAAGAAGAATCCTCCTTACCTCCCAAACACAGCCTTGCCGCTCAGAATAAAGCACTAATATTTCAAAGAGGACCTGCCTGTTATGACATGCCCCTCCACTGATTGTAACAATGGAACCCCAACCACAGCTGGGGCTCCTAATAAAAATAAATTTATGCTGTTGTTGTAAAAACAAATAAATAACACTAATAAGTCCAGGAGAATTCTGTCAACACAGATGATGGGCAGGGCTGTCACAGTACTTATTTACTACGTCTCCAGAACTTTGCTGTTGACTTTTTACCTTCTAGAAACAGCCATGCTACAGAAACCTCCCTGAAGAACAGTCTCTGTCTCCCCACACAAACAGCTGAGAACCCTCTGGAGAGCTGCTAGTGAGATATATGCACTGTCTGTCAGTGGTGAAGGAGTCAATTCAACCCCACGATTCAAACAAATGCACTTTAAGAGCATCTAATGTTTATATTGGCTTTGTGTCTGCAACACTATTTTGAGAATGGTCTGCCTATGGCATTTTTCTCATTTCCAGACTGAAAGGTACTTTAATGGGGCCATGCCTGCAATGGTTTAGTTCCTGTGTTGGGCTCCTTGCCGAGGCTTCCACCTGCCTGTTTAATGGCAGAGCTCTCCAACTGCTCTGCACGGGGTGATATCTGGACTTTAAGGACTCTGCAGTGATGGTGCTGTGTGGTATCATGTGCTACACCGTCCTCCTGTCCCCAGGCAAGAGCAATCAGAGCTAGGCAGAGCAGAGAAGGAGTAAGAAAAAGCAATATTTACACAGTAAACTTTCCAAGCATTCAGGAGAGAATGGCTTGCAGATGTATATGTTTAAATGACATTTACACTCCCATTGTTTCCTTTAACTTAGTGCTCATCTTACTCTGGGCTTCTTTGGATGAAAAAAACAATACTGCTGAGAGCTGTGCTCTTGGTTAGAAATAACACCCTTCCCCTTCCCTCTCCGATGTACTAAGTGCTAAGGAAAAAAAATATCAGCATTGTGGAACTGTGTGTTTAGTGGGGAGGTCTCCCTGAGATATATGAGCACGAGTTAGTTGTGTCCTTTTCAGCCAGAAGAGAGAGCAGAAGACTTCATGTACCCAGCACAGGGATTCAGAGCAGAGCTGGCACAGCATTTTAAATCACCCACTCCAAGGCTCCAAATGGAAGGGCAAAAAGTAAGGAAATCTCAACACAATGTAATATTCAGGCCCATTTTCCCCTCGGCAAAGGCATACAACTGAACCAAACCTTCTATTATTTCTTTTAGAAAGTGGGAGTCCAAGATTTTTACACTCTTTCCTTCCTCAGTAATCTTGGTCACACCTAATGTCATAGGCCAGGCAATAAAAAATAGCCTCTTACAAGTTCTGGTAGTCAGCAGACGAAATAAAAGCAATTAACTTCTTCAATTGCTGACTGCTTATTTTTTGAATACCTCTGTGGATATGGGACATTGCAGTGAATATAAGTCCCTTCACCTTGACAGTGGGCCAAGCATCAGGAATCAGCACTGCAGGCAGCAATAGTTCATTACTGGAAGCCAATGCCAGAGTTAAGGGCTGTTTTCTTCTACATGTGCAGCCAGGAGGGCTAGGGAAAATGCCACCAGACACTTTCAGTTTCCTCTGTGTTAATGCTTTTTGTTCTACACAAATAACTCATGTGTGAAGGCTGACAATCAGCAAGTAGAAATCAACACTTCAGCAAAGGTCACTGGGAAGATGTAATGCTACCTTTTCCATAAATAATTAGGACGTTGTACAGCCACTTGAAGTCCAGTCTATCACTCATCCAAGCCAAGGACTACACACATATTGCAGGCTTTGCTACACCCTTGCCATTTGTTAACATCTCCACAGAAAAACTCTATCTAATTTATCCAGTGGTCTCTTCCCAGATGCAATACTTTGGCATCCCACTCTGCAACATCTCTATCTTTGATTTTTTGTCTTGGAAACTGCTTTTGTGGTTGAACCACATATTTTTTTTCACTTCCTATGATTGACATATGATCTGAGCTTGGCTAGAGCAAAGGGACATGCTGTGTAACACTGCATAACACATCATCAAGAGAAAACCTGCCCTGGACAAGGAATTTGTATGGACTTGGTCTGACTGGTAAAGAAGGTCAGAATGAAAATATTTGACATGTAGAGAACTAGCCCTGTGAGATTAATGTGAAGGTAGGAAGAGAAATCAGACATCTGTTGCAATGCAGTCCTACACCTGGGGTACTTTGCACTACTTGGGGCTTTGCTGAACTGACGATCTGCACACCAACCCCATCTGAAATACCCTGCTACCCCAAGGGGCACCTTGGTGCTGCCCTGCCCACAGAAGGTGATAAGTCACAGCCCACAGGCTGCAGCTGAAGAGTGTGAAAGAAGGGCTGAGGTGTGTCCTCCCATGGTGGCATGTGAGATCTGTCTGTCCTGAGGTGGAGGATGAGTGATTCTGCTGATTTTTTTACTAATGCAGCTCCTGATGCACTCTGCTCCTCTTGGTGCCACATTGAAATCATTGCAGAATTACATCACAGAAACCCAGAAGTATTGATTAAGTACATGTTGGTGCTCGATTACAACCCAAAATATGACCACGACCTGTAAAGCCATTCCTTTCACAGCAGAGGGGGCTTTTTTGTTACACTCATTCAAAATCAGTATCATACCATGTGGACCTGAATTACACAGTGCCAATGAAGGAAGAATTGTGCCCTCTGAATCCAGGAGACCTAATCAGGACTCTTCAGGGTTACTTTTATTATATGGGTTTTTTTCAGATGCCTTGGCACATGCACTTGCAAAAGAACAAGTGTACAGAGAAAGCAATAATATGCTAGGAATCAAGTTAAATCATTCTTGTGAAGAATTTTCATAGCTATGTAATTAATAGGCATCAGGAGTGAGAGATCACACTGGATTCACTACAGATCAATATTTCTGCACACATGTGAACTGTTGAAAATACAGAGCACAACACAACTGTGTAACACAGCAGAAAACCAGGTCCACATGGTTCATTTTACAAACTTCAAATGTTATTTTTCACCAAAACCTTCTTCTTATTCTCTTTAACTTTCTTCTTATTCTCTTTCTTCTTTTTAAATGAAACTGTCATTCACTACAGGGCTGAATGGAAACCATCAAACTGCAGTCACTGGAAAGACTTCTGTACATGTTGGATTGGATTCTACTGGAGTAGCTTGAAGCAAATGTTTATATATACTTCCAGTGAGTTTATTTTCTTAGGGTAAATGAAAATAGAAACTTCTTGGAGCAGGGAATGGAGAAAATCAGCTTTCCACGGAAACCACAACTGAGAAGAATTTGATAACAGTTCAGAATAAGGAGCGCTATGATATTTTAGTTGCACTAAAGAGTTATCTTCCTTCAGAAATTTCTCACACCTTATATACTTAAAACTGGTTACCCACAGGTTGCCTTCATGTGAGCACTCTGAAATACTGATTTTAGCAGAGGTATTTTGATGTTTTACCAGCATCTTGGGAAACCAAGTCTGAGCTATTTTAGGCAGAAGTCAAAGCCACCTCATTTCCAATGCCTCAAGAAATAACAGAGCAGCCAATTATTTCCTGCTCCCCCTTATAGCACACATGAAATTAGCAATATCACCCAATCACATGTCAAAGCCACAAAACCACTTTCTAAATAGGTTCAATACTTAGCCAAGACTGCAAACACACCAGAATAAAGGAAGCTCAGGAGGAGTCGTGCTATGTCCAGCACTTTACCCTGTTCCAATAATTCCATCATGCCCATACAGAAAGCAAGCAGGTATCAAGCAGTGTTGGCTGATGAGGAGTGAAAGATATGCTCTGTGAGGCTTCAAGGCCTGATGTAGAGGGTTTGGTGCTCTTTCCTAAACCTAAAACATCTTTTTTCCCTTGTCCTTAAGGCACACTAGAGCAATCTTGCTCAGCCCTTAACAATTTGTCCCTGACACAAGAAACAAGGAAAGAAACTGGACAATCCCTTGACCAAACCCTGTTGTCTTCTGCCACAGAAGAATTTCTAGCATTTGGGATTCCTCACTGAGAGGGAAGCAAAGAGTGGGCTCTACCGTGCCATGTCAGAAGAGAGAGACATCAGCAGGAGTGTGGAACAGTTGGGGTGATTTGGATTGGCCAAAATCCAATGTCATCAGATGGATGGGAGGAACTTCCAGTGCAGAGTGAATATTTGAGAAATTAAAAAACGTCATTGAAATCAGTTTATTTTAAATAAATAATATTTATTTCACCGAAGATTGTAGAAGACCTGGTGCAAATGCCTCAGTTTCTGCTACCTCTGTAACAATTCTGAATCCTGCTCTTATGCACTCTCCTCAGGAAAGGAATGTAAAACGCCTACATGTCCAGTCACTCCCAAACTTTTCATTTGGTTCTCACTGAGAGTATGCAAAGTGCCCAGGGAAATGAGTCCCAAACACAGATGGGACCCATAGGAGTGACTGCAATCCAGAGAATAACAAATTAGGAAACACCCCAAGGAATTATTTCTCCTCGTGAAAAATATGCAGTAATTATATTCTTATTATTCTGCAGGAAAAAAACTTAATTGCCACAGAATTCTCACCGGGAAAAAAATTACACCCAAATACTTTTTTGGATGTCAATATCCATCTTGGTAAATAAATTAATCCCTTCTGTGGCTGAAGGTGAATAGCTCTGGGTGTCTTACAGCATCTGCTTTGCTAAAACCTGCTTTTCTTGCCAGACCTCATCACTCATAAAACTGCGAAGTATCAGAGCAGCCCCTGCAGTGCAATTCAGACACCATTCAGGTCCTGGGGGAGAGAATAAAACAGGAGAGGCTTGGAACTATGGGTCCCATGGGACAACACCACAAAACAGATGCAGAGATTTACTTCTATTGTAATAAAATCCCATTTTCTCATGGGGAAAGATTTGGTCTGGATTGTCTTTTCTGGCCTCATTTATTGTTTGAGTACAAAGCTACAGGAGGAATCACATTCATTTGTTTTAATACACCAGAAGTAAAAGGCAATGCACCATTGGTCCAACTTCATTTCATCTGTTTAAGAAAACCTTTTGTATTGTCAATAAAGTATCAAGTCTTGATTTGTGCCAAGCTCATCATAAAATTGCAGACCAACAGCACTTCTGTTTGGAAATAAGGTCAAAGGTGGGAATGACAGGCATGAAAAGACCCATCAACGAAGTCAAGACCATGACTTGAAAAGCAAAATAATAAGTTAACAGCCCTGAAACCACAGCTCTCCATGACTTGTGCACAGTGTGTGGAAGGACAGACTGGTTTTGACTAAACTGCCTCACCCTGCCAAGGAGTTCTTTCTCCTGAAAACTCCTCAGAGCTTTTCAACCCACAAAAAAACTTCCATTATATGATCTTTTCATTCAGATTTGGAACCGAGACAAACAGCAGTTTGTCAGGTTTTCTTCAAGATGGAAATTCTGGGGAAAGTTGCTCAGCTCTCTTTGTCAGCTGCTGTGGAAGACAAATGATTGTCTAAGCAGACACATGCCAGGGCTTCCACTGGGGTGCTTTGGCTGACACCAGCTTGAGGATTGTTCTCCTACCAGGCACTGTCACAAAGCACCTCTGTGGCTTCTGCTGGACAGCTCCAGAGGGCCAGCAAGGAGAGAGGCAAAACTGGGAAAGGTGGAAACAGTGGTCTGTTCACTAAAGACCCACATACAGCCAGTTCTGCTGCTGCTAACTATGACAACACTGAGGAAATTCTTCTGTTTTCAAGAGATCCTATAATGGCTGGGCAGATTCTGTAGGGTCAGGCTGAATTCTGCAAATAGGTTTAAAAAAGTTCAAGTTGTTCCATGCATGCAGTCACAGCCTTTGTAATTTGTTCATTTATTTTATAGTAAACAATATGCTTTCTCAGTTATTTACCACCAGTTGCAGAAGCTGCTTCTGTATGCTCCCGTCCGTGAAGATCATGAGTAGCCATCACATATTTCTCACAGATTTTCTTCCTGGGTTATCTGTAACACTCTGTGTAAAAGGCTTCCTTTGATAAAAAATGACCATGCAAATGGGCAGCACAGAGTTGGTTTTATCAGTCCATACTGCACATCCCTAGAGGAAATAATCAGATGCTTTTTTCATTGGGATTCAGTGAAGGAGAACCATTCCCAGAAGCTCCACACAGCAGACTGGATACCTGTCATGGTCCCCTGTGCCTGTGCCTGCCATGCACACTGGAAGTTCTGCCACCAGAGTAGGCAGTTCCTCTGTGTGGAAAACGGAGCAGCATAAGGACACCAAAATCACTTGGACTTGGGGCATGGTTCAGCTCCAGAAACCCTGTGTTCAAATTTACCTTCTCCAGGGCATTAACCTGCCACCTGATCAGCAGCTGCTCCAGCTGAGATAAGGATGATCTTTATTTATACAGGGCATAGGGAAAAATATCTAGGAAAACACAGGCATGGCCAAAACTGCACATGCAGAAAGGGACTTCCTTACTCAGCTTCCCCCAGCTAAAGATATCCCCAATGTCAGCAAGCTGAATACTTTGTTATTCACATTGGGGACCTTCCTTAGACCTGTCTGCCCTCTTCAAAATGATTTTTCTTTCCCTTGTTGATAAACTCTTTTCTGAGGTTATTTTTCAGCTGTGGAACAAGCAGTGAGATTTACCTGTTTAACAGCACTGTACACACACAAAAGCCATTTGCACAGCCCACCTTCTCTCCTTCAAAGCACCCCAGGCAGGACCTCACCGTCACAGGGTACCTTGAGGAGAAGCTGAGATTCCACCTGCAAAGCAGGATGTAAATATGGGAAGAGCAAAGCATGGCATCACTTTGTAACGTCCTGGATAACACAACAATACTCTGGATAACACGACTGTTCTCCTTAACCCTCCCCCTCTGCATCCACATCACAGCCATCTCTTTCAACGGGCAGAGTCTGAACACAGCTGCTGGCTCTGTCCTGAGGCCAAAAGGCTGCTTCTGGCAGAGCAGCTCTGATGCCTCCGATTTGGGCATTTCCAAAAGAATGTCGTCTCCTCTTGGCCTCTGTTCCTGTCATCACCTGAGTGCCAAACCTCTGCTGTTTCTATGTAATGCACAAGGAATCCTGGTATCAACTTCTATTGTGATCATCACTCAGAACCAGGAATCCAGGCCACCCCAGCACCCAGCCTGGAAACTGACTTGTTACTAGTGACTGACCCAACTTCAGAAATAATAAGTCCCAGGACTATTTTTCAAAGGATTATTTCCTTTACACACCCACTTGCATGCTGAGAATCTAACATTCCTTCCTATCAAAATCTGGGCTGGGCTCATAACCTTCCAAACAAATAATTTCCAAGCTCCTATTAATCATTTATTTTTCATCTCTACCATAGAGATTATCCCTCCCTGGTAATTTGAACCTGGATGACACGGAAATTTTGAATAGATTTAATTTCATTTTTGCTCAGCGAGTGTCCTGTCCATGGCTGATGAGAAGGTGGGTGAGTTTTTCCAAAGTGAAAGATGTTACATACTCTTTTACTTATTTCGATGTGCACATCCACTGATGATGCCATTTTCCCAAGGTAGAAGTCCACCGAGTATTTATTTTTCAATCACAGATGTCCCAAGTATTTGCATGGAACACAGATTGTAGCAGGACGGTCTCTTGGCGTAACTAGTGACAGCGATTATATTTAACTATTTCCTTCCATATCTTCCTGGCGACCAAAATAGCTCCAAGCCAAAGATTTCACATTAAAAATGCAGGAAGTACTTCACATAGCCCTATGAAAACATGATGCCAGTATTCAGATGCATATCCGACTTGCCATTCCCTGAAATCCTTAGAACAGTGTGACAGGAGTACCCCAGCCCTCTAGGCACACATCACATGACAGATTAAACCCTTGTCTAGGGCAGACAGCCACGGGGGAAGTTAAACTATTCAAACTGCTTTTTAGACCTTTCCTGCCTCCTTCCTCACAAGCTGCCATGAGGCCTTTAACAAGGCTGGAGTTCTGGAACAAAGATTAGACCTTATCCTATACAAGAAATACTCTCAGAGTTCTATTATATTCCAATCTGTCACTGCATTTAGTTGCCATGATTCCACCTTCCCATCCTGTGCGGCAGCTCAGACACACTATTCCTCATCTCCTGGGAACAAAAAATGATTTTGTAGAGCATGGATTTCTGTCTCTCTTCCTGGCTCCTTCTGTAATACTGACACATTTTCAGCATTATTTCTGCCATGGCTATCATTCCCCAGCACAGGTTATCCTGTGCTAAGCTCTGGCATACTCACTGCGTCTCTTGAAAACATTCACAATCCTGCAACAACTTACTGAACCTATATAAGAATCTAGAGTGATTCTAATGTTAAATTTCTTACTGTTATCCTTCAGTCCCATCTTTTGGCATTCCTGAAATATATCAATGTACTGACACCAGTACTTACTCAATCAGTACGGCAAACACTTCATGAGCAGATGACAACACTGGCCAGACCCAGTTGGCTTTGTCCTTCCCATAAGATGCAAAGGATTTTCCAGTTTAACTGTGAACACTATGCTGATACCGTTTTCTACCCATCTAAATCAATCCCTGCCTTGAGAAGATAAGCAACCAGGAACTCTGATCAGGTACTTCAGACGATTAATGTTACCCTAATCATTTCACTATCTAAAACTGCAAACCTATCTTGTGCTATTGGTCTTTGTCAGAGGTTATGGATAATTATCCAATTTGCATTTAGTACCTTCAGTCCCTTACTGCGTGGGAGATTTATTTTTGTCTCAAGATCACTGAAAGTATGAGTTTTTTGCTCAAGAAGCAATTCCTAGTGCTTTGAGCCACATCCAGTTCCCCTTTGGCCAGCAATTGTCTCTGAATTCTTACATTATTATCTCCACAAACTGAACTACACCTCTAGGACATTTCTGAAAGGAAAATATTCATCTCATCTATTTTAGCTCCACCACAGTCAGAGGAGCATGGCCCAATGTCCACAGCAGCACTCCCTGCAGAAGCTATTTGCAAGCTGTATCCCTTCCATGCCAACACACAAACCCACATCCTGGACTCCTTGTGGACTGCTTCCTCACAGCCTCGCCATTCCTACACCCAGTTCTGGGCTGCAGCTGCTCCTCACTAGTCCCTACTGGCCTTCAGTGCCTCACTCCAGCAAGTGGGAGGTGGCAGGCAGAGCAGCTGGTCAGGCAGCCACAAGGCCACTGCTGCAGTTAGCACAGAGAGCATGAGTCCATCAGGCTCCACGGAGGCTGGCACAGCCAGGGGCAGTGACAGTGCCTGCAAACAGAAAGTCACCTCACCCCTCCCAAGCTTCCTGTGACTCTTCTGGAGGTGATCCAGATGCTGCCACAGCCCTTGCACAGTTCCCCATGAGCCATCACTGTCTCAACATGGTGCTTCAGTGCTAAATCCCCATCCCACGCCAAGATTGACTGAGCAGATTGTTCCACAAGCACAAGCTCTGCAACCCACACTCCACTGTAACTTCTCAGCTGCAACCACAGCCAGAGGTCACAAGCCATTGTATACAACCACCTTCCCCAGGAATCTGTCTCATTCCTGGAATCACTGTCAGAGCATCTCTTGGGTTAGGTCACAGCAGTTCAGTATGACCAGCCTGAACAGGAGGGCACAATTTCAAGCAGACTAGAGAAAAGATGAGGGGATGCTTGAGGGTGGTTGGTCCCAGTCATGAGCACTTGACAGGGTGCCAGGCTCCAGAACTGTGTCACAGCTTTGTGGTCAGGGCTGTGCCCCAGACAGATTGGCCAGAACATCAAAGGGTCACTTAGCTAATGTGCCCGTTTGCGCAGAGACACAAAGTACACTCACTAATTCAGCTGCCAATGCTTGTGCTGGGCTGCTGGCAGCACTGCCCTGTGCCACATCAGGGCCACTGCTTGTGGAATCACCTGCCAACATGGTCTGTGCTGCTCCTCTCCTGACAAACCAGCTGTTGCTCTCAGGCAGCCACTTACTGTGGTATTTGGGGCCTGTCAGGTGTCTGCTTGCACAGATATTACATATTGACCTGTACTGGCATAACTTCCATTCTTAATCTCAACAGCTCATAGTTTGTGAGACTCTAACTCTTCAGCGCTGAAATTCTGCTGCCCATATTATCAGAATTAGCTGTAAAATATCTTCTCCACCAAAGAACACAGCTGGGGTACAAATCTGCTCAAAATATCACCCAAACTCTGTGAATTGCTGTTCTGCATCCTGAAGTGGAACCTTGATCCAAGTCTGAATTGGAACCCACTTTGAAGCTGACCTGCTGTGAGCAAGGTTAGACCAGATGACGTACAGAAGACCCCCTGCCGTCAATGCTACTCTGTGTTCTAGACAAGCAGAGGTTAAATTGCAACTCTCTACTTCTGCTCACAAGCAGATAAACCCATTCTAGAGTTATCAACAGTCCAAATACGAGCACCAGATTGGAAGAGACAACACAGTTACAGTGCAGCTTCCACACGATACTTCTACCTACATTTGGACAAGCAGATCCAAACTCACCTGCCTGTGCTCCAAGAGTTACACCCAAGCAAATAAACCTCTGTCTCTTAGCAGTTGGACAGAACTGCTTCGCCCATGGTCAGGATACAGCACAAATAGCATGAACAAATTTGGATTTGTACTCCTTTAGGCATCAGGACAAACATTACCTTCCCTCTTTTGCTTCAATTTTCCCATCTGTAGAATGGGAATAATTATGGCAGCAAGGTACAACCTTTTGCTGTCTATTGATACATGACTTCCACTTCTCTATTTGCTAATGTCTAGATCTGAATGAATGTGAAGGTTCTCCACAATTTTCATTCAAAAACTTCTTTTGGATACATGGTATTTCAATATTGACCTTTTTGTTTAAACAGGCATTTGCATCACAAATAGTCATTCAGCTCTGGAAAACCAAATTTTTCATTTAAATTATTCCAGAAGTGCAACTTCTGGCTGGTTTTGCTCAAACTTAAGTGTAAAAATCAGAAACTGATTGAAACATACTTTTTTCTTTGAAGCTGTTCTGCCTTGGAAAAAAATCAGAATCTCCAAATTATATTTTCCTCAATAATTCCTGCCTTGTCCTCCTCTTAATTGATTAGGGTTTTTTGTCAGCTATTTTTTGTTAGTACTATAAGGAAAACAAATATGAGCTGTCTCTCCTTTATATTAATCTGGAGCCCACTGAAGGTCACACCATCCTTCCAGTACCTGAAAGGAGCCTACAAGAAATATGGAGAGAGACTATTTACAAGAACGGGGGGAATGGATTCAAACTAAAACAGACTAGGTTTAAATCAGATATTAGGAAAATGTTCTTCCCTGTGAGGGTGGTGAAGCACTGACACAGGCTGCCCAGAGAAGCTGTGGATGCCCCATCCCTGGCAGTGTCCAAGGCCAGGTTGGGTGCGGCTCAGAGCAACCTGGTCCAACAGAAGGTGTCCCTGCCCATGGCAGGGGGGTTGGAATGAGATGGTTTTTAAGCTCCCTTCCAACCCCCCTGCAAAGGCAAATCTGTGATTCTATAATTAGAGAACTACCTGCCTGAAAACTTAGCAGGTTCACTTTAAGTGGTAACTTTTAAGTTGTTTTGGCCAAAAATACATGGGGATAATAAAAAGAGTCTGCCTGGTAGGTTTTTCAGGGACATTTGAACCTTAGGCAGTGCACAGGGTAGGTGTGAATTAACAGCAGCAGATCAAGCTTTATAGTGATGGAGCTCAGTGAAGAGGTTTTAATTGTTACTGCGTTTGAGAACACTAAGCCTTCTCCAAAGCTTGTGGTAAACCTGGAGAGGATTTCACTTGTTCTTTTCTTTAATTACATTGCTGCCAGTTGATACAGTTTTCTCAGAATTTAAATATCAAAGGAAAACCTGTTATTGTCAATGCAGTAGAAGGCCATATTTAAAAGAATCAAGGCTTGATGTTCTGTGTTCTCACTTCTGCAAAAATCTGAGTGACTTCAGTGGTATTTTCAATTGAATAAAGAACATAAACTAAATCCCAACATTATTTGTGTGTGGATTTTTCCCCATAAATTTTTTGTTTGTTTTAAAGCAGTTGTTAAACATGCAAGACATTTGACTGATTAAAACTGACTTCCCATCTTATTCTTATAACCTTGTTTGTTAGCTGAAGAACAAAATGAAACAAAAAAATCTTGTGACGGGCCAAGGGGAAAGGCACAAATGGAATGGGATATAAAACTCCACTAACACATTAAAGATGTATGAAAGAATGTGATAGAACATATCTGTGGTCAGTTGAAGATGCTTTGAGAGGACATAATTTCCCTGAATTATTATGTGATAACATTCTCCATCCCAGTACACAAAGCTCAAAGTTAGGATTCGGATTTTTGGTTTTTTCCCTGCAAAGGCAAAACATTTCCAGGCCTTTTAACAGTCCTCAGCTTGGTTTTTCAAAGGAGCACAAACAACCAGTTTGGCTGGAACAGGGGAACCAAGGCTAGAACCAGAAAAAGTATTTAGGCAATTAACTTCCATTTGACCTAAATTTTGTGTCAAAATTCATGGTCAGATGACAGCTCATCCCACAGGTTGTGACACTCTTTACCAGCTCCTCTGTGCATCCAAATGTGTGTTGCCAACTGTGAATAGTCATGACAATGACTCGCAGGACATGTTACTCACAACCGGCACTGAGACACACACAGAGCTGAGTTATTTCTTCTTGAAAAATGCCACCAGAGAGGTTTGAATAGCTACACCTGAAACAGGAACATCAAAAGAAGGGGCACAGCTGGCAGAAGAACAGACAGGCCAAAGTCAGTGTAGACAAAGCTGATTATTGATATCATCAGGACTGCCTCCTACACTATCTGTGATATACAGTACTGTCCATCATCAAGCAGTTACTGCCTTAAAGCTCCTACAGTGTCCCTGTGCTCCGTTTTCCCTTTCCACCATGAAGGCTTTCTTTCATGTTGACAGATGTGCACCTAAAAAGCTGGAAGAAAACTCCCAGCTGGTCACCTTCAGTCCCCTGGTTTGTGCAGCAAACCTCCACCTTTGATAGGGAACCTGCTGACTCCTGGCAGCCATGGAGCTGATTCAGGATCTGCGTCCCATTTGTATTATGACCGAGTTGGAAATAAGACCTGGTATCACAGGCATCAGCAACAAAGTTGTGCACATCAGAAGCACTCAGGGGAGAATTCCTGCTCTAGAGGAGCAGTTCTTGTCGTTCTCTGGCTGTACAATCACCAAGAAAAAGTCACAAGGTCAGACACGCCCTATGTTAGAATCAGTGGATTAATGTTGCTGTCACAAGGGGAAAATGGGACTCGGGATCCCCCCAAGAAACATCCACATCTCAGCGAGAATGAGCAGCTGCTAGTTTGGCCTTTGGTCTCACTTTTACTGCCAAGCATATAAAAAGAAACGTTCCAATATTTTGTTCCTTTTTTCCCCCAGCTGCTGACTCAAGTAACTTCCACCACCACTATCCCTTTTTTGCTAGCTATCCTATAAAGCTCTACACAGATAATAGCCTGAGCTATAAAGTGAGAGCAATCCCCCCCCACCAGTCACCCAAATGTCTTAAGAACAGGACATTCAATATAGTCAGCCCAGATTTAGTGAATTACATTTTCATAGGAAGAACTGAGTATAAAGCAGACAGTGCAGGTCAACAGCTGCACTAATGAAATCTTTAGTTACACCAGATGTCAGCTATGAAATGTAAAGGAGAGACACTTGCATCTTATTTTTTTCTTCTTTTCTCTGTTATCTGTGCCCTGCGTTTTATTGTTTAAATGAAATTTCTAAATCATCAGGAGATTTTTGTGGTTGTATAATGGCTGGAGCCCATTCCTACCACCCTTGAATTTCACTGCAGGCATCTGGCATGAGCAGCAGAGTTCTGGAAGGAGTCTTCTGGGTTTAAGACCACCAAAGAGACACAGGCTGCAAAAGAGACACAACTACAGCTGGAGGCCAGTGAAAAGGAAATATTATTAGTGGACATTTGTGAAGACTTTTTTCTTCAGTCTGACTGTAAACCAGCATCAAACCTACTTAAGTAATGAAGATTTCAAAGTTCAGCTTCAATGAAACCACTTTTTTCTGGGCTGCATTTAGGACAGAGAGGATCATGGAGAAAAGCCCCAAGTAAGAAACAGTCAGCACATTGTTAAAGAGTGAACAGTGTTTCTGCAGCCAGAAGAACGAGTAAGTTGCAATGGATAGAAAAAGACAGGTTTCATTGGAGACCCCTTCCTTCGTGGGTTAGGTTGAAGGAGGTGAGAAGAAGCACACAAGAGGTACTAACACAGGAGATGTTCTCATTTCAGGCTCAACAGAGAAACAGTAGCTGTCCAAAGGAATGACAACACATTTCATTTCAGACACATAATCCAGCCAGAATCCAAATAAGGTGCTTAAAAATGTTTGTGAAACATTTGTAGGAGATGGCCAGAATATTTTTCACAGAGCTTTCCTTCATAAAAGGATACGATTCTGTTAAATGTTCAGGGGAAAGAGATTTTAACGGCAATGTTCCTAATATAGAGGAAGGCTCTCTAGTCCCTTTCAGGAAAAAATAATTTGATAAAAAACTTCAGTTTTTCAATTTGAAACAGAAATAATTGTTTTTTGTGAAAATATGTAAAGGAACCGGTGGTTTGCATGGACTTTTCTTCATTCCAAGGCAGAATAAAGAGAAATTTCAGATACCTGGAAGTTGTCATGAGATGGAGATGTCATTGCTGGGACAAAGAAGAAATAACTCTAGAGAGCACAACCTGACCCTACCCCACTATAGCCTGTAAGGAGGAATCCCATGGAATCCCTACTACTTCCCAGCCAACTTTACAGTTTACCAACTTCTTCCAAAAACTCACTGGCATTGATTTGTGTTTTGGTGAAATGCACAGTCACGCTCACACAGGCGAGAGAAGGAAGAAATGGACTTTTCTTTTTTTCCCCCCATAAAAAATTCATTTTGGGAAAAAAAAAAGTATTAAAAAGGAAAATCAATTTACAGAGGCTGCTACAGTGCTTCCAAAGAATGGCAATGTAGGTTTATTGGTTCAAAAGATATTTTTTTTACTAGAATATTTCTGTCTAGCTGTAGCTATTGACTGCAGAAAGGTGTACAGGTGTGCTTATTAAAGACCAGTAATACCCAGTACATCAAAATAGTGATTTGCACAGGTTTTCTGGACCCTTAAAAGCCTTCATCTACACTTAAAGGCAGCACTACAAATTCATCTCATATAAGAAAGAGCACAATAAAATAGAGGAGGATCATGGATGAATTATTCCTCTACAGGAATTCTGACTGATCCTAATATTAGTAAAATGAAGTCCAACATCTTAGAAAAGAAGATTACTCTCAAACAGATTTGGGAAAAAAAAAAAAGGTCCTCAAATGAAAACCATGTTGATAATAAGTAGCATGCTGGTGCAAATATTCTGCCTAACTTCTTCTGTGCAATTAAAGACTGTGTTGAAAAGCAAACTTCTGCTTTGCAAAAGACAGATAATTTAGACCATGCTTCTGCATCCACATTCCAGAGTCTTTGGCTTCTCCATGAGAATGTGAATTAGGAACAGCAACTGCAGAGGCAACTGTGACAGTAGTTGATGGTTGCCTGGCCGTGAGAAGCCCTTTGAGTCTTCCACCTCTCTAAACCCAGGCCTTTGACCCAATGGAAGAATGCAAAGATCCCTCTGGGGACCTGGCTGTAAATATCACCCAGATATTCTCAAATAATTATTCAAACACTGTTTTAAAAAAAACCTTCCATACTCTAAACTTATATAGGACAACACTGGATCTCAGCTCCAGTTCTCTAATCCTTAACATTTTGGCTAGCAAAAGTTCTAATCCTGTACCAAAATGTAGTGTCCAGAAAGCATTACGCATTTTATATGTTCTTACAGTTTACTTAAGATTAGTGTAAGAATCGCTTCTTACAAACATTTACATACTTTGGCTCTGCTAATAAAGTGTATCCTCACTCTTTTTTTTTTTATTGGGGAGCTATAAATTTGTAGAGAGAGAAAAAGCCTACAACAACAATGGGGGTAGTGTGGCCCAAGCCAAAGGAAATTCATATATGAGGAAACAATGGGAAGTTGGCAAAAACAACATGAAGAAAAAAGGGAAGTTTATTGGATACACGCAAAGAAAAGACCACCCTATGTGTGTGGTATATATTTGTGCTAAGTCTCACATCTTTTCTGTGATTTTTTTTTTTACAAGGTTCTAAGCTGTTTTTTATGAGATGAATAAAACACACAAGAGCAAAGTCTCCAGCAGTTAAAGGGCAGTAGTAGATGTCTCTGCTATGCATTTGCTTCTAATAGAACTCCCATTCACTTTCCTTGAGCAAATCAAAACTGTTGTTGGAAAAAGTTCTTTGAAGACCAATGACCCAAATTATCCTTTCCCAAAGGAAAGAGGTATTCAAAGCTTGGAAACCTGCCTCCAAATATATATGCACAAAAGGCACTGTTGAGCAAATGAAGTGCACAGTAGTTCCTCACAAAATCCTGTATGATCCTGAGCTCATGCTGAGAGACTTCAAAGGGCCTCCAGCAGAAACATGTTCAAAATCCCATGCTGCCTTGGGAGTTTGCTCAGTTTACCTTGAAGCTGCAACATTTTCCCTCATCTGAATCCAGGTAATTGAGTTTATGTCTTGTCAGCCATTTTGAAATCATGTTCCCCCAATATTAGTGAGAGGACTAGATCTTGTCTTGTTCTCTTCGAGTACCATTTAGCATCTCTAATTTGAATCACCAATGATATTCTCCAGTCCAACTCCTATTTTTCTGCTTTTCTGTTTTGCTCTTCTGCTCTCTCCCCTTTTTGAGGGCAGCCTTTAGTTATGCACATGGTTACATTCCTCTAAGGATGTGGTAAATCCAACAGGCTTTGGTTACTTCTCATAAGGCCTCGAAACCTGTCAGTGGTGAGGGAAGGATGCTGGCCTCCAATGTGTGGGAGAAATGACTAAAATTAAGCACATGACAAAAATTAGCAAAAGAAAAAAGGAAGCTTCAACACATGGAAGGAATTTTGGTGGAACAAATAAGATTTGCTGGACCCTTCTCATATGATTCAATGATTCTGTTGTTACACTGCAAGTTGCAGTAATGGAAAACAGAACAACAGTTAGAAGGTGGGAGGTAAACTGAAAACAAAACAATATGTTACCTTGCAATGCTGGAGAGGTGAGGGTTACATGTTTATGGTGCATTAAAATGCATCACTCATTTGTCAAGATAAAATCCATCTTAAAAACCCTTTCATTCTTGTTCTCTAACATTTAAGGTATTAGCAGAATTCTGCAATATACAAGATCATCCAAGATCTACTCAGAAGAAAGGATTGCTGTCCCTTTGTCTATGAGTCTTCAAGGTTCACAGAGTCTGAGCAGCAATCCGACTCTGGCAAATATCTACAACAGGCTCAGGGTGCTGTAAACTCTGCGTACTCATGACTTTGAAGAAAGCATGTCACCACATTTCCTGACAAGAGGGTCTCAGCTATGAATGCAGCTTTAATTTTCTACAGCAGGGTTCATTAGCTTTCATTTTACTACATTTGTACCACTTTACAGTTTACGTTTCATACCACTGTGTTAGAAATCCTTCAATATTTGTGGTTCTGGTAGAAATGATTTGGCTCTGCCAGTCAAAGATACTGAACTGCAATCAGACCTTTCACCTTAAAGGCAAAGATTTCTAATTGTGATAGGAGGAAAAAATTAAAAAATCGTTGAGAACTGAAGATAAAGGCACTAATCAGGCACCAGGGAAAGCTTGGTGTTCCTCTTATGAGGGATCGTAAGTGCATCTAGCTCCAAAAGGATTAAAACAACACAGAATGAGCCACTTTCAAGTGAAATGGATGAGAAATCAAATTAAATAAATCAGTGGTAATACTATGGTTTTCTGTTTTTCAATATTTAGGCCAGTATTGCTATTTAGTGAGCCCAGAAAGACCATTTTAGAAAACTACAGGATAGCCATTCTTATCCTGTTGTGTTTGTCCAGAGCTGAGACCTCACTGGGCTGCTGTGTTTGGTCCTCTGGAAGCAGCTGTTCCACAAGTTCATTACACTCCACTGAACTGAGTGTGCTGCAGTTCTGTGTCTGTTTCTGGCTTCCCTATTGCATTCCTAAGGCACCAAATCTGCAGCAGACACCCCTCCTGGCAGGACAAAAAGTGGCAATGAAAGCAGAAGAGCACACAGCTTGAAGAATCTTTCATCTTTATCTTGGAGACGGACAAACAAATCATATTCTGAACACAGTCTCTTGCCTGTCACTCTTCTCTAATGTCTTTTCTCACTCCTTAGTGTCTGGCCAGGCAGCTCAGACACACTCTGAATTCGAACAAGATTTCTGGGGAGTGTACACAGGTTCTTGCAGCTCATGGTGTCTTTAGCAAGTAATAGTCCTTCATTCTCAGTCTTCTCTGCCCTTCCGTGGCCCCATGCTCAGAAGCTGTGCTGTTCCGCAGAGCGGGAGCTGTGTGGGTTTGTCCAGCAGGAATTCCACAAGGAAACGGCAGAGCTGGGCACCACTGTGCCAGCTGCCATTGGTGGTGCTGAATTCACACCTTAGTTTCAGGTACAGTGAAGGTGAAGGAAAAGAAAAAAGTAGAGCTCTTAACCTGCGATCTCCAAGAAGCCCTGTGCAAAGCTGTTAGCTGGAGAGGTGTGTGTGAAGCCCTGCCTGAGGCTGGGTACTCAATGTCCAGGTGCAGTGCAGTTCCTCTGCAGGAGCAGAAGGTCAGACTGAAGCCATTTCTTGCTGTTATGTATTGAGTTCACAGTGCTCTGGATGGACTCTAAGTGCTCTGCCTTTGCTGATTACTGAATAAAAAATATATGACCAAGCCACAGCAGAGATGGTATTTCTCATGCTTAGCAAAGGGTCTCTGACCCCTCCTATGTGCTTTCTGATCCTATCCACTTGCACTGCCTGGCTCAGAATGAACTACAGAGTGGAACAGAGGCTCTTGCATCCATTCAAGACTTAAGAACCTACAGAGCCCACTTAGCCCACTTCACCCAGTGAAGCCTGCAAAGGCTTTTCCATTGACCTCATAAGAAGCTGGATCAGCCCCATAGGAAAGGCTTCAGCACAGCAAATATAATTTCTTGCCATGATTGTACTTGGTTTGCCAGAGAGATTAATTCCAGACATGGTGGGTTAGTCAAAATTTGGATTTCCACCGCACCCACGCAAAATGAATGGTGAGAGGTTTCCTCCTGTTCCTCCTTCCCTGCCCAGCAGCACTGCCACCTGCAAGAGGACAAACCTTGAACTAACACAGACACAGTTATATAAACCAACATTCCAGTTAATAGTCACTTTGGAAATTCCCAAGCTATGAGCTGTCCTGCAATCTAGAAACTGCGGTTTGCAGACATGAGCTAAAATCCCAAACCACTGCACAAGGAGTCATTGCAAACATTTCTGTGTCATTGTTTCAAAACAAAGCTTGTAATATTTTAATGCCATGACCACAAGAGTTTGTCTGCTGCAGCATGTAAAGACTATCCAGTGAGTTAGGAAAGCACTTGGGCTTCCAGCCCACTCCCACTCATTGCCAAGTCTGTTGGGAATAGTGGGCAAAGAGTGGCACAGTGGGACAGCTACTGGCTTACCTAGAGCAGTAACAATAATATGCAGATGAGGATAAAGACTCCCAGGAAACGCTATCTGTCCTTCTCACAGGTGACATCAGCATCAGCACCTGCCCAGCAAGGGGAGGCACAAGCTCTCAGTCTTCTTCAGTCTCGTGTTGAAGCTTGTGCTCCCACCTTGCAGCCAGGATTAATTCTCCCTGTTTCTGTAGCCATGCCGTGGTGCAATCAACAATGTCAAGCTCTCTGGGTCTTCAGGACAGCAAGCACAAGCACCTGTACAGCCTGGAGAGGGGGGGTCCTTGTCTCTACTTTCTGAATATTTTCATCTCATCTTGAAGCTCAAGAGGTCACAATTGTTCGCACACACAATTCTATAGCCACCAACTGTGACAGGCAGATCTGCTTTGATTCCTTTTGCCATTTTTTCCTGCATCTCAACGTGTTAGGGAGTTTCATCTTCACTGTTAAAGAAGAACAGGTTCCACTCTGCTATGTGGAGTAACACCCACTGGAGACAAAGGCTGCTGTGACAAGGACTGTCATTTAGCTTCCCCCCTTCATTCTCCTGTAGCTCAGTGAACTACACAAGTTTCTTTGCAGGAATTCCAATCCTGATGTCCTCCCTTAACAACTGGCTTCCTCAGCTGTGACCTCTGAGAAGCAAGGAAATGATGACATTTTGGATGGCCATTTGAAAGCTGAAGATCTAGCATGGATGGGTGAAATTATCACGTATATATTTTTTTGCCTGATGATTATTCCTAGTTTGAGTCAGGAAAGCCAGAACCCCGCAGAAGTAATACACCAAGGTAAAAAGGGAAGGGCCAGAATAGAAGAAACTAATCCAAGAACAATTATTTTGTCTGTTCTTTCTGAAGTAATAAAATACAACTAAAATTTTCTCACATTTAATTCCACATGAGAATGCACATGTCTGCAAAAGTAAAAATACCCAAGTATTTCAGCCCACAAAAATTCCAGGAAAGTGACAAGAGTTTGACTGAGTCAGGATAACACAAACTATTAACTTTCTGAAGTTTCAGGACATAGGGAGAATTCCAAATTTTGCTTGATCAGCTGAAACAATTTAGGGAGTAAGTGTCTCCAATTTTATTGCCAGAACTTTAGCAAAGAATTTCATGTCAACATTAAGTAGAGATAGAGCTGTATAATAGAAGACATTATGAGTCCTCCTCCATGGCTTTCCTTGTAAGGTGATACCAGCCTTGGAGAACAAGGCATCTTTTAACTTTATAGAAATCTGGAGGCTAAAAGAATGCTAAAGATTTAAAATAGATTCAGGGAAAAAGCAGGTTGAAACAGAAGCTTCACTTGTTTTCATATTAGAGCTGCTTTTCTCACTTTCCCCTTCCCAGGTTAGTTCTTCCAGATTGGTTTGCAAAGCTGAATTAATTTTCTGCAGGGCAGCACTTCCAACTTTCAACACCATGTATTTTATATGCTTTCATATTGAAACATATTTCAAAGACTTATGACATTTTGTCATGCCAATTTGTGATGTTTATGTTTACCTGGAGAAATCAATTAAGATCTGCGTGGAGGGGATGGATGCTACTGTTTCATTTTGTTTAACAGCAAGAACTCACCAGCTGTTAAGTGAAAGACTGAATATTGCACAGCCTAACAGGGGCTACATAAAATAGTATTTGTAATGATTTGCATGGGGCAGTGGGGAGAGCTTTATATAATAATGTCCCTATAAAAATGCATCACAAACTGAAGAAAGCAGATTTTGGCAAGTAACATCATCCTTAAGGAAACTTTTGCTGACTATGCACAGTCTCACTGGGATGGATGTGGTTGACCAGTAAGCCCAGTCCAGTCCCTGACAATTGTCCCTGGTTGGAATCTGCAACTATTTAATTCTTCTTCTACAAAAATGACAAAAATGCTTTAAAGCTGGAGACTAGAATAATAAAACCATGTAGGTTTCCACAGAGAAAGTGTGTTTTGGGGGATCCTTTGATATGCTTTGTTTATTGTTGCAAGCAGTTGTAAACCACAGTCTATTTTGGTTTTTGTCTGATCCGAGTTGCACATCTGGCTGTCAGGGTTAGTGTCAGCTTGGTGGGGGACTCCTCCAGAGATTTGTGCAGGAGAAATATGTGTATTCTGCAGCATGGTGTGCAGGTCTGGGATTTCTTTCCTTCACCTTTCAACCTTACACTGAAGGAAGGCTCTTAAATAAAGCACAGTGGCTCAATAATGACATCCAAGGTTTCCAGCTAAGCCCAAAGCTCCCCAGTACTCACAAGACTTCCAGAAAAGCTAGCATGTCACTTTGGTCTTTGGTAACCACTTTGACCAAAACCTTGTTTGTTTGCCCATGTCCAATCAAATAGCACATTTTAGTGGTCAGCCCTACTGTTGTGTCCCCACAGGTCCTGCAGAAATGTTGGATGCATGGAGGGACTTGGAGCGTCTCAAGATTAACAAAGGGGCATAGCCCACAAAGAGAAAATAGTGAGCTGCATCACAGAGACATCAAGAGCTGTTTCTAGAAAAGTATTTACATCCTTGAAGTCAGGGATTTAAATCTGAGTCCCCAGCTGAGAAACTCAGCTTGAGAAATTTGTAATGAACCTTGCAAACCCCCACATTACTCTAACCTGCACATTACTCTAACCTGCACACTGCTCTAAATTTCCTGAACTCTCACAGGGCTCCATGAAGGCCAGGGTCCCACTACCCACACCCCCTCAGTGTGCCATGAGTATAGTGTAATTCTGGGAACTCCTTTGGAAACAAAGATGTTGGTTTCTAAGGAGAACGTTGTTGGTTCTGAAACCTGGGCTATTATATTCATGTTTAATACATGGATTTGGAAAATGGAATTAGACCAAAAATGTATTTTGAATGTGCTTCATTTAGTTTTGCAACTCCTCGCAAACCACACAATCTGTTTGGGGTTTATAACACAAAATTTGACCTGATGATCAGCAAGGCAGAATACTTAATACTTTGTGTATGAGCAGATGAGCTGTAAATAGACCCTTTCTTTCTTATGAAGAAGGGTTCTTCAAGTGCTTGATACACTGTGGCATTTACTTCTGTAAATATTTATAACTCCTAAATTTTGGGCTGTATAAGAACTATCTTCTTGAGGTAACCAGTAGAAATTAATGTCTTCTATATTCAGATATGAAAAGCGAAACAAGTGACACATTGTGAAAAATGTCAGTAATACATTTTGAAAGAAAACTATGGAAATGGCAGAGGATGGTGCCAGCACCAATGCCAAGGTGCAGTATCCTCTAGGCATCCCAAACTGTCTCCCAAGAAGTGCAAAGAGAGAAAGAGTGTGCAAGGAATCTCTGTTATCTTTTCCATACTCTGGTGAATGTTGGAGGAAGCTGGGCCTTGCTAAGACATCTTTGAGTACAGATTTGCCATCCCCGTGGCAAGGAACACCTCAGTATTGAGCAATCACGAAATCATTCACTAATTAAAGCCAAGTTAAGGTGAAGTGCAAATAATAGGATGTATTAATAGCATCTGCAATTGATGATGCACTTAGATGTTTGCAAAAGACAGTGGAGAAATGAAAAAAAATTCTACTTAATTGACAAAATTGACTAGATGAAACTAAAAGGGTTTTCTTCCCTTAAGGCTACTGCCAGTTACAAGAGAACCACAGAAACATAAACAAAGAAACCCCTTTGTTTCTCTCTGGTATACTGAACCTGTGACTGCCTCATTCCCTTATTCCATCACATGAGTTTCCCAATAATATTGCTGCCCAGGAGTATTTTGTTAAGAGCTCACAGTGAGAGACATTTAGGCAGCAAAGAACTTTCTCCCTACAACTTGGTCTTTACCCAAGGGGAGACCAGAAATAGGAATGAGACAGTGCTCCCCCTACCCTCTAAGAATTAAACATGATCCTCAGCAGCTACTGCTTCCCTTTGGAAGCCTGCTGCTCACAGGAAGGGAAGGCTGGTGGCATTTTGATAACATTTTTGCACAATCTGTTTCCACTTCAGGATAGATAAAGCACATGATGAACCAGAATACTCCTCCTCATCCCCACAGAGCCTAAAAAGAATGATCCTGCTGCTCTGAAGAACTGCAGGTCACTGTCACAACCTAGGACTTAGGCATGGGACAAAAAAACGTCCAACTTGTTTTGATTTTTCAAGACAGGAGTTGCATCCCGGGGAACTGAATGAGTTTTCCCACCTGTGAAATTCACGGAATGGAAACACTTAGCAGTGGCAACAGGGTATTTGTCAGTGCAAGATGAACAGATGAAAGTGTTTGGTAAAGCATTTTCATTTAATACCATTTAAGTGCAATGTAACAGATTTAATTGACTTGCAGTAGTCTCTTGGTCCCTTTGGATCTGTAACCACCTGCCTAAAACCAGACCTGCTGAGGAGCAAATGTTAAGCAGAAACCAACAATTCCATTTTGGCATCAAAGCCTGGAGACAGCATTCATCCCAAGGAATATCATTTGTCCAGGGATTACACTGCTTTGCAAAAAACCTTTGCAAAAATCAGCAGATGATGAAAGGGAAATGAAGAGAGATCCAAACAAAAAAACATTTCCTGAAACACTGGAAATTTTCATTTTCCCTACAACATCATAGCTATTTCAGCAAAATTTTAGCTAAGAGAACAGCTGTGTTAAGTAAGACTCAAATTAGAATGGAACCTCATTCACGCCATCAATTCTTTTTCCCCTTTGGTTTGGCTTTACCATCCTAAGATGTTGCTTTTGCAATGAAAGGATGAAGCAAAATCCCAGCAAAAGTGTAACAGAGACACTGCCAAGGCTAGCAAAGTTCAATGAATCCTGAAGCTTTTTCTGATCCAACTCCAGCTTATAAATGGCCAAGGCTTTGCAAACTTTATGGGCCATCTGCAGGCCTAAGACAATTTATGTCACCTGTAAACTCCATTTTCATGAAAATAAAAACATGCATAAAATTTATGCTTAGCAAAACTTCTCTACCCAGTTATATCAGCATAATCATCAAAAGCAGGTGTCTTTCACACTTCCTAATATGTGGCGACCTTTCATTGTTCTACAATGCATTTAGACTTTTTTAATGTTCTCTTTTCTGTCCCTTCCTAATCTCCTTTCAATCTCAGCAGAGAAGCAGGGAATAAGGTCCATTCAGAGTACAGTAAGAAATGACCTGGACATTTATCCAAATCACAAGCCAAAATGCCTGTGGCTTGACAAAGTCTGGTTAATATTTTTTTCCAGGTTTTGACTCACGTTGGAAGTAAAAGTGACAAAAACTCTACTGAGAGAAGTCCTTTCATTCAAGACTCCCTTTCTGACTTTGTGCAGGTGTGAGCTTCAGATTGCCTGGATATCCCATGCACTCAAGAGTTTGTGTAACACAGCAAATAAAACAGGACACATCTTGTTTCTCCTGAAGTAATCCCAAAGGGGTCAAAATCCTCAGCTATAAAGCACAGGATGACACAGTTTGTGTGCATTGCTCATTACAGACCCACACTCAAAATTCTCAAATGCTTCAACAGAACAATAGTTTAGTTTCATGCTAAACTGGCAGTTTAGTTTTATCTTAAAATCAACAGTCAGAATGGAGTTTACATTTTTGTTTTCCAAGCATGTCTCTCCCCTTTCCCTAATGAGTATTCTGCTTTCATGACTTGCTTTTGCTTGGAACTCCAACAGTTTTGGTTTAAGGAATGTATGTAAGTGCAAGGAAGCCTAGTTCAGTCAAACATGATATTTATCGGCATGAGGGTGCCACCTATTGTCATGGCAACTGATGTGAGAAAAACTTCAGTAGATGTTTTTGGAAAGCATTCCCCTACTTCAGACCCCTTCCAATTCTTTAGATGATTCCACTTTGGGAAGATTATGTTTCTGTCTTACACACACACTCTGCACACACAGGGATTGCTTGTTCCACTATGTGTTAATGCTGTGGAATATGGTGACTGTAAGATTACACAAGTATCAAAGTATTAACATCATACTTGACCCTCAGACATTGGTCTGCTATACCCATCACTAGGATACCAAATCAGGTCCAAAAAGCACCTGTATTTAGGATTTTTCAGTATAAATATATGTGTTTGGCAAAAAACATATCTAGCACATCACATTTTTCATGATTGCTGAGGTTTTAATACTGCAATATCTAAATTCTACCAGGTACCCAGTTTGGGGAGGCCAGGGACAGGTTTAGCGGTGGAAATAGCAAAAGAACAGTTCTACTTAAAAGCCTGAAAAAAGCACCACTGCTCCACCTCTGGAATTTTAAAGTGCTTCCCAAAAGTAATGTTCCATTTCTTAGACCACCAGCAGTCTTTGTAACAATGCAAAGTGTAGCTCTCAGCTCTCTGATGCTAGCTTTCTATAGTGCTGACATAACACTAACAACAACGTAACTAGTTTTCCTTTAGTCTTCTAACTTTGAAGACAAATTTTCAGCTTTCCAGCAGCTCAAATTATTAAATATTTCATATGGAAACTACTCCTAAATATGTAGGGAAACTAAAAGTTGTATGAGCAAGTGTAATGTATGAAGTGCAAGCTCAATAGTTAATTTTTGTGGACACCCACCTTTATACAGTGATCAGAAGTCAAACGACCCAGCTGCTGCTTCAAGGAAAGAAACACCAATTTCTAGGCCTGCTGTTTTTGAGGCCTTTTATGTTGACCAAAAAAAGGGCAGAATAAGCACTGTACTATGAGGCAGCAGATCCATATATGCTTGTTTTGTTGGGTGTTTTTTTTAACAACCAGCATTATCTTTAAGGAGATCTGTGGGAACTGCAAAGAAACCAATTCACCACAAAGCTGGTCCTTCATTTAAAACAGAATAACTGGATTGCTGTCCCTAGGATATTCCAAGGTTTTGTATTTTTCAGAGATATCAGGATACAGATGGATCTATGGATTTATTTGGTTTGGTATAGATTCATGCTAGGTTTGAGTTTTCTGCTTAAGGCTTTTGGGTTTTTCTATCCTTAAGAAAACTTACCAAATCTGAAGTGATGCAGGGCTGTCTTTTCCTGGGCATGCAGGCAGAGAAAAACAGACCATCAAAGGTAGAATCAGCCTGGAAAATACAAAGAGCACTGCTGTTAACATGCTAGCTGAAGATCATTTGAGTAGACGTGACCCTAAAAGACCACAGTTCTCAGTCTGAAATGCCAAGGCTGTGATTAGTGTCACCACTTTTTCCTCCCAAACCTGAATCCCAAAGATCAGCAAGACTTCAGTTCTTACACGTGCCAGCCACAGTTACTGTAAATAGAATATTTGCTTCAGCTTTGTGTCCAGTGGGCAAAGAAAAAGAAATTTAGTTAATTTTTACAGTAACAGAAGAAGAAAACACTATCGTAATTTGGCTGCTATTTGTAAAAATAGTTTATATTTTTTAAAGCCTTTTTATATTAAAAAAGGGGGAAAAAAGGAGAGTGAAAAAAATAAATGCCTAGTTCTGGCACAGGTTATAGATAAACCGTAACAATTCCTACCTGTGAACTATCTTTTCTTCACCTGTAATGGCAGATGAGACACAAAATGAGTCTGGGACAGGACCCTCTTCACAGTTTGGAGAATATTTCTAAGGCAACAAAGAAAAACCTTGTGTTTGTTTTGACTAAGCAGCAGTAGCAAACACACATTTCCTCAGCTGGTAACACCTTCAATGAACTTGCTGACTTGTCACTGATCAACACATTAGATTAAAGGCTTATTTGTCGTATCCTAAATGAGTGAGTTTAATAAAAACAGCTGTTGTAGTAACACACCAGAACCTTTTAATTTGAGCAGTTAATAGGACTCCTAAGGCAATGCCAAAGTACACATCTTCACTGGAGAAGCCACATTGCTTCTTTGCAGCCACCTCCCCACAAATCAAACAGGGATTAAAATCATGAGATTGAGAACTTTGTCTTGGTTCCTGCCAATAGATAAACTCTGTGCGTGCTCTAAAGAGGCAAAAATAGATTTTATTTTTTTAAACCTTGATAGAATCAGAGTTTGTCTGTGAAATTCCATCTTCAGAGGGGTTTCCAGATTAAAAAAAAGCTGAGAGATTCTGAGCCTTGTCTCTCACCATCTTACAAGAAGTCTGTACCCATGTCACTCGTTTAAAGTTGTCACCCCAGTGACTCAAGTGGCTGCAATGAAATGAGCCAAGGGAATTAAATCTGACTTACATAGCTTTGGGCAATTCTTTCAGGAAGTCTTCCAGCTGGTGTCCCAGGTAGAGGTACAGAGAAAAAGGGTCAGTTCAGGTTCCCAGAGGCAACCAGTGTCAACTTCATTCTTGAAAATTTTGTGAGAGATGTGAAAGCAGACCAGCTGCCTTTGCCTATGGCTCCATATAGCTCAAACATCTGCTGAAAACTCAGCAGTGTCTCCACTTTCTGCCTCATTTTCTGCTTTGACAATACGTGAAATTCCCAAAGAGGCTGACAGAAAGGCTGATACCTTCCCCCACTATTTACACCGGTAAACCCCTCTAGGTTTCTTCTCCAGAATTGGAGAGAGGTGACTACAGTGTAGAACAATAAGAACAAAGACATTCAACAAAGATATTCATAGAGATCGCCTCCACAGCTTTTCTAGAAGGGTCACTAGCTTTTTAAAAGAGCATTGTGCATTTAGGTTTTAAAAATCAATAAAGGTGTATCAGCAAAAGAAATTATACTGGAATTTAGCCTGGCATAACTGGATCCACCTTGCTGAACCATGGAGTTATGGCACGGAAAATGTGAGTGTATGTGCAGAGAACACCGTAAAGCTGGGCTCAGTGGTAAAGCTCTATGTAAAGTCTCAACAGCACAAGGTGCTTGCTCAGATGGACAGAAAACGCTTTTTAAAACCTTTGCTTTGGGACACTTCCCCTCTGCAGTGTGCCTGGCTACTTCACTCCCACCACCCAGAAAACCACACATCCTTTGAACAGAATTAAATATTCCTGGTGTCGCAGCTTATAATTAGCAAAAACACTGAAGGAAGGGAAAAAAACCCTAAACCAAAACAAATTCAGCCAGCAGCACTTGGTAAGAGATCCGTGTTTATCTAGCATTCCCTTTATTGGCAGCTCAATGCATATTATTGTCAGGTAGTGTCCATGTGTGTTTTGCTTTATCAGTACTGCCAGCTCTTTCTTTTCCCCATTTTAAATTCCATTTTGCTCTTCAAGAGAGCACGGAAAAGAACACACCAAGAAAGAAAACATGGACTCTGACTCTTACAACATTTCCATCCCCTGACGTTCAACATGCAGTTGTATATGATTGGGTTTCCGCTTGCACTTAATGTTATTTTCTTGGCAAAAGCCAGCTTGGAGCTGGCTAGTGAAAAATCTCTCCTTCACTCTATTTTGCCCACCTCCTTGCCTTCAAAAGCCAAAAATCACAATGTGCCGTACAAAGGGCACACTCAGTGGCTCCGAGTAGCCTGCCTCCTCCATTTATTTGCACTGTATGTTCTCCCTGGAGTCTGAGCATGGCCATCAATTCCCCTCCTTGTCTGGTCTTTCTGCTCGACTGACACGGCTGCGTGATTGACACCGGCCATTGTCCACACCAAAATGAACAGACATGAAATGACACCAGAAAGACGCCTCTGTCCAACATTTTCAACTAGAGAGGGGGAAAGAATGGTCTTATTCTTGCCCTAATTCCTGACTGAAAATGTGACCACAATGCGTCTGAAAATTATGACCACAGCTTGTCTCTCATATAAATATCACTTGAGAGCTGAAAGCCACCTGGCTGAGAGCCACCTGGCCAAGGACCTTTTACAACCAAAGAACTAGAAAGAGTTGTAAACACTAAAAGGCAGTAATAATCAACGGAACCACACAATACCTGAGTATGTAGAAACTGTAATAAAATCCTGAGCTCCCTATAGCCAATTTCTTCATTTCTGTATGCAAGAGTCACACTCTGCTCCTTCTGGGTCTGTGTTCAGCAATCTGCCATGGGAGAAGGATTGCACCAGTTTACCTTTGTTGGACTTGCTCCGTGTCCAGGAGTCAGCACCTGGCCTACGTGTCAGGTGTGTCCACAGAGCAGGGCCAGGGGAGCACGAGTGGCAAGGGAGGCAATAGATGCCCCAATACGGATGCCCATGGGGCAGAATAAACATTGCCATTGGGATGTCTGACACTGGCTGATTCCCCGGCTGACTGGCAGCACACAGAATCTATGTACCATCATGGTGTCATTCATTCTCAAGGGGGAAGTTTTCCCTTCACAACCTGGAAGCAAGTTCTAGGAGAAAGGTACAGAGGAAGAGATACATACCAGTGTCAGTCCTAATTTTAGTAAAATCTTTATTTGTACTATTCACTGGATACTTTCCAATGCTACTAAAGACAGCAGCAATCCTTCTATTTACCATGCCCAAGTATTCACTTGGGCTCTAAACTCACATAACCTCTAATAAAAGCATTCACACCAAGTCTGACTTTTGCTGCTCCCTAAGTCAGCCATAAAACTGGTCCAAACTGGAGGCAGAGGAACCCCACATAGCAAAATCCCCTCTGTCTCTCATTAGGTATATTACAGCCTTGCAAGACATGATAAATTTTCTTCACACAAACAGTGAATAATCTGCTTAACAGTAATAACAAGAAATGCAAACACTTTCCCAGCCAAAGGCAGACTAATGCTATGCTGGCAAGCCCATCTCCCCACCTTAGTTTGGGAATGTTTAAAACAGTATAAAAGTGTAACACCAGTGGACAAAGCCTGTAGCATGCTGTACAGCCAAGAACTAATATTTTAATTCATGTGGGGAAACATTTTTGTGTGTTGCAGAGACCAAAACTCAGCCCTGAGTCCCATGGGAGAGCTGATCTGGAAAGGCTGGATAATTCTGTCTTCGTCGCCTCACGGAGCTGGAGTACAAACAGGTGACGTATTGTGTGTTCTGGACTTCTCTTTGGAAAACTGGGCTCTGAACCACAAACATTTGTACACAGTCTCACCCTCTCACCAGGGCCATCATCTGTTTAAAAAACATAAGTGCAGGAAATTTGGTGTGACAAGAGAATTGTCACACTCATAGGGTTTTGCTACTTATTCTGATACTGAGTGGGCATTTTAAAAAAAAAGAAAAAAAGAAAAAAAGAAAAAAAGAAAAAAAGAAAAAAAGAAAAAAGAAAAAAGAAAAAAAGAAAAAAAGAAAAAAAGAAAAAAGAAAAAAAGAAAAAAAAGGAATCTTGAGAATTTCTGTGTTACTTTTAGCTCCACAGAGCTCACCGTTCCTTTAGTCCACAGAATTACAAAGCAATGCTTGGAAATATGAACCCTAAGTTATTTTTGCTTTAAAATATTTTATAAATGTCTTTACTTTTGAAGCCTTGTTCATACTATTGCAGAGATCAACCTGTGATTTAAAAACCACTAAGATTGTAAGTTGTTCCCCTGCCTATTCCATAGGTTATGATAAAAATTCCACATTTATCCAATCCATGTATTATTTTTTATGCAATATTTTTTTGTGCATGGAAAGAACCTTCATTTCTCTATCTGTGGAACTTTTTTAAAAACAGATACAATGAGAAAAAGAATTAAAGACAAAAACAAATCCCCTGGGGAATTCTCTGTTTTCTTGAGTACTTTATATACTTAGACCAGCCAGTTCAAATTGTGTAAATTGTTTTACATATATAGAGTTGCACTAACGAGTAATATGGATGTAATTCAATAGAGAAGCACACTTAGTGCTGACTGACAGCCCAATTTTCATTTAGTTTTGTTTTCTCGTGGACATTTGCCCTGTGTGAATTGCAAGCTATATGTAGAAAGAGCATTTGTTAAAAGCAGAGAAATTATCTGCAGATTTTTAACATCCCCTGTGGCACAGCAAATGAAAAGACTCTACACTCATAGTCTGGCATTCCCTGGATTTTGCAGTTGGTATGGAGTGCATTGCATCCTTCTCCAGAAAGTACCACACTAATGACTTTGCCTGCATGTTCCTGCCAAGTAGTAGTTGGCAAGTGAGGAACACACTTCAGTGAGCAATGCCTTTCACTGATGACATTTTTACCCTTAAAACTACAGTTTTTACATTAATTTAGTTGAGCAAACAAAACAGTATGGGAACATCAGTTTGGATGTTTCAGCATAACATCATAGCAAACAGGGACATGCACATACATATCCAAGCTAATTCTGGAGATTCTCACTTCATTCCTAAACCCTGTATGCAGCTCCCAGCATTTAATACCTAGCCAGCAAAACACTTCCCTTGATGAGTTAATTTCCGGGTGTTGTAATGAGACTATTTTTTAACCACAGGAAGGGAATCACAGCCTCTGTGCAAAGGGAGCTTTGAGACACCTTAGGGATACTGTGTTACCTGTGAGGCCCCTCCTACACAAGCCTACACTGGAGCAGTGGTGGCAGCCTGTGGATTACCTGCTTCCCATGGCTTTCACCCTGCTGTGCCATGGACTGGCAGGAGTTAAGCTTGAGCAGCAGGAGCTGCAAGAGTCTCTCCAGGTCTTGGGGCATAGATAAAACTTCACTGAGCAAGCAGTTCCATGTGCTTTAGGATTTCCTCATTGCAGAAGTGTTCCTTCAGGACACTTCACTAGGCATTACCAACATCTCCAATAGCTATGATTAAGAATACCTGCCTACATCCTCTGCTTTTTTCCTAGATGGATGGAAATCCAGGTGATCTTGCCAAGTTTTAGTAGTATTTATCTCCTCTAGGCTGGCTGGATCAAAAATGACCTTGTGTGTATACCAAAGTCCCATTTTTCACCTGGTCACACCAGCTTTAACAGGCTCTACCACTTACTGAAAGTCTCACTGTAACTGATTTGGTGTTTTCTCCAAAAATCCTCTGGCATTTGAGAAAGATGGTTATCTGAACTTTCGTTTCTGGACTTCTACCTTGAAATTAAAGTATATTCTCAAATTTGTAAGTATTTAGATGGGAAAAAACCTCATGCTAATTTGGACCTGAATCCTGCAACTGCTTTCACATCTGCTTGTATTTACTAGCGTGCCATTCCCTGGAATGAGTGGATTCCAGCAAGCTGGTGTTAGTGGCAGCAAGCTGAAGCCTGCTCCAAACTGTTTGCAGGATCAGGGCTTTCTCCTCCTGGAATGCATCATTTTAAAGGAGCACAGTTTTCAAACAAGGCATCTGCATTCACACACTGACACTCACTGGAGACTCTTAAATGCTTCTTTTATGTAACTAAAGGTCAAACTGAACCTCCAAATGTGGAATTTCTGACATCCAATTAAGTAGCCCACATTAAAAATTGGGCCACTGTTTAATTATGTCTGGAGAATACAGGAGTTCAGCTGAGACAATTCACACTCACCTCATGTGTTTCTCAGTGTTTTCGATGGTGGAACTGAATAAATATTCTTTTGCTCCACAGATGCACTGGATCAAGGTTTAGCTTGTTACACATAAAAAATAAATCAGCTCATATTTCCTTGACTTAATTTTTCCAGCTTTGTCATTCTGTCTAGGAGCACACTGCACGGTCAAGCCAGGCATGGATATGCATGTTAATAACCCTTGGAACACTATGGATATTTCTGTGCAAACCCCTTTTTATTTTTTCCAAATAAATAGTCAAAGTGCACCTGGTGAAAGATACTTTTCTTCCCCCTTTTTTTTTTTTTTAGCCTGTGTTTCAAAAACCCTAAGTGGAACCACAACTGTGGTGCTGCTTTTCAAATCAAAAGGACAGTACAGACTTCACAGGATATGGCTCCCAGCCAGTTGTTTAATGCTTGTAGGTCAATATACAACCAACTCAGCTTCTGCTGCCTAATTGACAAACCACATATCAGGCACAGGAAGGTTAAAAACTGAGCTTTCTTTCACCTAAGATCCTCTGTTAAGTCTCTGGGCCCTCAGCCCCCTTTTATTTTATCATTCACAAGTATCTACTGTGAGCTCCCTCCAGGCACAACAGACAAACTACATACCTGGAAAAAAGGAGAGCCCTGGTAAAGCAGTGAGTGTCTGGTCACTCAGGAGCCAGCCTAGCTGTTCATCATGCTCCTCCATTCAGTCTGCCAAAGAGGTTTAGACCCACTGCTCCCAGTGTAAATTATTTGTGCATGAATGAACGAGGAAGAATTTCCTTCAAAATATTTTTGATTAATGGAGCTGTGACACCAAATGTCAATGCATCACCAAACAGTCTTGATGTAACCCAGTTCCCTACTCCAGCTTGTTTGTCAATTGTCAGTGTTTTAAGGTATCTATTTGCAAAAACAAATGTTAAAAGTCTTTGCACAAAAATGTTACCCAAAACACCAAAGAAGTAGCCTTCCTTTCATTGTGTTTTTTATCCTGGTATTATTCCTTGCCTGTTTAAAGAAAAGAAACCTACTGGGGCAAGGGATTTTTTCAGGAGGGGGACACCTGAGAAGAGCAGAGAACACAGACGTCTACCAAGACCCCAACCTCACTACTGCTCAAGAAAATCCCCTTATTATATCACCCGCTCTGTCCCTCCACATCATGGCAGTCACATGTAAGGGAAATCCATGGAACACCACCAGACCTGAGCCAACACTGCAATCACTTAGGGTAATGGGATATGCCATAGACTAGATACATCAGCAATAACAGGGCACAAGAAGCTACTAATATTATTCCACTCAACATTCCTGTCCACATTCTTGGGGATACTGCCCCCACTACAGTATAGTAGCAATGCCTTGTACTTCACTCTGATAAAGCTGCAGTGAAATCCAGGAATGTAAGTGGAGAGGTTTCAGCTCTGTCTTTGGCCATCAGGCGACCCTATAGTGACATAAAACATCTCTGTGTGTACTGATCCCAGTAACACTGAATGGATCACTGTCTTCTGGAAGAGAAATCAGCTGGTGAAGAGTAACAGCTACTTCTGATTATATATGCATCCAGTCCACACAGAGTTAGTCCCCTCAGTGCTGAGTGCTGATTGTCTGAATGACTAAACCCGTATATTTATCCATGAGTGTGATGTGCATCTCCTTAGAAGAAGACACTGAGTAGATCCATTAGCAGCACACACAGCTGCTTCCACCTGCTTTTTGTTATGCTGCTGTTCTACCAGCTGTTGCTTTCAATGTTTTCAGGTGTTTCTGACCTTTGCTGTGTTTGATGGGGCTGAGTTTAAGTGTAAGGACTGTGCCCATCCAACGGTCTCAAAGTGACAGACTGACCTTTCCCATGCAGGTCCTGCAGAGGACATGGATAGTTTTGCAGCGATGCAGAGTCTGGGTCTGTGGTTTTATTAATCTAAGAGAAATAACCATCTCTGTAGTGCTTGTGAAAGGAAGATCCCTCTTAGGCCTCCTTTCCTGTTATTAGTGTTGGTATTACTGATGGAAAAAATCAGAATGGCTCTGTCTTATCCTTCCACATGCTTCTTTCAGTCAAAACTGTCCATTTGTTACCCTCAAAGGCTCTTGAACATTCTGAGGGTATCACCTTCCAGCACAGACCTCCTCACATGACTAGCACAGGTGTGAATGTGTAGCAAAGCAACAGCAGTAAATGAACCCATGCAAAAGAAGGCAAAAGCAGATACAATACTGCAAAACCAGCCCAAACTAATAAATACTCCTATTCAAACATTTGTTGAGAACTCACGACATGCAGAATACAACACACAGACAACAGAAGCTGGGCTTTGTGTCTAAGCTTTACCTCAAGAGACAAAGCCTTGCCTGCTTGATGATCTCTCTGCTTCCCCCCTCCCCAGTTCTCAGTTTTTCTCTAATACATAGAATGGTATCTTTAACCAGGTCAGCACAGTACAAAGGGCACAGACACGGGAGCTCTAACTTTCCGTCACAATGATTTTGGCAGGAAAATTGCTTCAGCTTTGGAAACACACATGTATCTTCAAAGATTTGAGAGCCAGTTGCTGTTTCTGCATGTTTGTTTCTCTCCCTTATGTGACATTGAGAAATGCAATTCCTCCTTGTAAAGGGGGGAAAATTCCAGTATCCATCATTTTGAAGGATTACATTCATTGCCATTAACTTGTGAATGCAGCTCTAGTCTAAATTACATTTTCTCTTAGGGCACTCTGAAAGTGAAACTGAGCATGAGGCTTGAAATTAAACTGGATTGGGAACAGAAAGCCTGGGAACCTTCCCCCTCTCCACAAAGTTGCTGGAGCCATTTTACTTTGCAATAGCACTGCATAATATATTTCCATTGGCCTGCAAGACAAAGCTCAATTTGTTTGAGTAGCTTGAAGAAACTGAATTGTTACAATTCACAAAGTTAAGTAAGAAGTTCTTTTGAGTTTGGTGTTCAAAAGCCAGCTTTAACCTCCCTTAGTTTAATTTTTCAGGTCTTCATGTACTTTTGAGCAATTTCATTTGCATAAGGCTGTGCTGGTTTTCTTCAGAATTAATCAGGTAGAACTGTCACATCTATTTCTGCACACATGCAGGACTTAAACCTTTTTTCCATCTTTGACATTTTTCACAGAAGTGAGATTAAAAACTTTCAGTTCCATTTTCAAAATAAACTGCAGACAAGATTTTCAGAAGTGCCTCTGCATTTCTGCTCCCACTGAAATCAACACTTAAAAACTCAATTTTCCTTTCCTGTAATTACAAGCAAACCCACCAAAATGTAAGCTGATGCACTGTTATCTTTTCTAGCCTGTAGACAGCTTGAAACAATGTCTGAGTGATGTGAACTCCTGTCTCTCATCCTGGAGGAGTAAATCTGAAACCAGAAGTTGACAGTCTTTCTCAATCAACATTGTTAACACTTCCCCAGCTGAGGATGTCAGCAGAAATGCTCAGCTGAACTTCTGCAGTCTCCCACTTTTTTGTTCAGTGCCTTAAAAAACCCAACATAAAATGCTAATATGTGCCCACAATCTGTCTGTGCAACTCTTCCAGCCTCCAGAACTCCTCCACAATGGCATCTTCTTCTGCCTTGCTCCCCTTCCAAGATCCTCCTTGCTGCCACCATGCCTCAGGCTGACGCATGAGGAATGCCAAAGGCCCAACAGAAGAAGGCAAAACCACAAAAACCTTACTCCCTACCAGTACCAAACTCCCAAAGCAGACAGGAAATAAAAATGACTGAAAAACATTTATTTGAAGCTCTTTCATTTGAACCAAAGTTTAAGATTTATGAAAGCATAAGATATGACTCGGGGAGATATTTGAGGTTGGCCAGACTGGGTGCAGGACGGTTGTGCTGGGAAGGTACCACCTCCACAAAGGACAGCAGAGCTCTGACACACTCTGTTAAGCAGCTGAGCAAGAATTCTTGATGCTCTTCCTCAAAAATGAAATGGCTCCTAGCTGGACTATGTAAAGCCACAGCACTGTCCTCAGATGTACTCTCCCTAGGATTTCAGAAGTTCACAGGTTATAAATACAATTACATCAGGATACTTCCTCTACTTGGACAGAAAATTTTGTTCTGCTAAACTGCCTCCTTCTCAGATTGCCCACTTGACTTTTATGCCATTCTTCCTGCCTCTTACTCAGCTGACACAGTGCCACAATGGTAGCATTAGAAAGGCTTCTGCTGTCACACTGAAAACAATTTCACAAACCCAGTCCAGGCAGATTTACAAGCAGTTAAGAGTCTGATCATTTCAGTGCATCACATACTTGGTAGGATTCTGGAAACATAATCTATTTGTTTTCATTTTAGCTTTTTCCTCTTTCCTATCATTTACCCTCTCCACCGCATCTGCTGAAATGTAAAGCAAATCCATTTTATGTACTAAGCTATTTAAATTATAGCTTTTTGAAACCTCAGCCATCAGGTAAATATTTGCAAATATTCTGTGGTTTAATTAATTGGCTATGGGCTGCTGCAAGTGTGTGCACTATGCTGGTCTATTTGCAGCGGAATACCACTAAGGAATGTCTGTTTGTTTCTTCTCTTTTGCATCCATAGTATTTACCATTACCTGATAATACCAGATTAGGAGTGCTATAGGAATAAACTGATTCTGGCCATGAACTCTGCAAGTAACTGTGTAGATCTGTTCCTCACATGTCTATCGTAATTCATGAACATGATGGACAGCCTCAGTCAATATATGCTATTTGCAAATAAACAGATTCTTTTCAAATTGCTGAAAACTGTTTTCTTTCAAAATTCATTTCAGAATACTCGAGAAATTCAGTCAACTTAATGTAATTTAAAGGATGCCTAATGCAAACACAGTTATTCAGGCCAGTGTTTCCATATTTGGACCAGTACCCCACTTCTATGCATTGTTCGCCTCTACAATGATTTTGTCGAGAAGGACAAGGGGGAGGAGTGGAAAGGCTGCTGTAATGAAATTTTAAATAATCAAAAGGTCCTTTGGCAGTTTCCTTATTCCCTGAAAAATTAGTGCATTGCCTGGAAAATTCAAAAAAACTTGATCTTGTAACTGCAGTGGAAACCACTTGTCATCTATTGTCCAGCTATGAGAAATGTTACTTTTCCTCTTCCAGACATGCTGCAAGCAGTAATCCAGCTGAATGCTTTGCAGGGACTGGAAGGCCACCGGAGACCAAATGCAATCATCTACCCTGGCTTCCTGGATGACACAAACCACGGAATTTCAAAGCCCATAACTCCTGCTGTAGCAACAAGCATGGTCATCAGAAAGACATCCACTCTTGATTTAAAGACTTCCAGTGATGGAGATCCACAATGTTCCTGGATAATTTTTTCCAACCGGTTAAATAAGCTCATTGTTCAAAATGCAGCCTTACTGCTGGTTTGAATGGATCCTCCTTCTGTTTGTTGGCTCCTGTTACACCTTCATCTGTCAGAGCAAACTCCACAGTCACAATCTTTTGACTGTGACAAAGTTATACATAATGAACAAGGCACTTCTCAAAATGAAGAGCCTGATTTTTTCTCACCTTTTGATGCAAAAGAGTATTATTTATTTACTCTAGTTTATCTTTCCCTCTAAACAGGGTATGGAAGTAGTCTCTATACAGGACTGTGTCAAGGTTTACTGCTAGGAGAGCTGAGATCTGTTCAGACTTTCCAGCCTTTAATATTATCATTACTATTATTTTAGGAATTAAGAACCCCTCAATATCTTCAGCTCCATCCACCATACCATAACTGAGCAGATTAAATACCAGTAAAAAGGTCTCATTCATCAATATTTGAGTGACACGAGACCTGCAAACATTTGATTCCACTTTCAGGAGACATTACTCAGTGCAGGAATACCCACAATCTACCTAATACTTTGTATCCCATCCTATTTGGAAATTAAAATTGCAAAGCAAGAAGAAGCTGTTCATTTTCCCAACTTTTTGGACAGGAATAGAGTTGAGCAGTATGATAAATTTCTTGGGATATGTCCATGTCCATCTCTTTTCTTTTGTTTGTGAGTAGCTTGAGACATTTTCAGATTTCTTTGAAAGGACTTGTGAACTTCTTTTCCATTTCCCTCTGAAAATAACTTACGAGAAGTTTGCTGTTGACATTTCATTATTTAATTTAGGATGCTGCATTGTGTAAGTTGTCACCAAAGTTTAGTCATTATTTTTTCTGTCCCATGATTGGTTACTCTGACTAGATCTGCAAAGGTCAAATTAGGAACTTTAAGATATGTTTCAGTCAGCGCTTGAAAAGTCACAAAAAATGATCCTGTGAACGTTACAGGGTGAGTGCTACAGGAGAGGAGATCAGAGAGCAGGACAGATAAGCTTTGGGGTGGCACTGTAAGTTCAGGCTGGAAAGAGACAAGCAGTAGAGCTGCCTATGCAGCTACTAAACAACTGAAATCCCACTGGTTCCAGCACCTTCCTGGTTGTTGCACCATAGATGGTTGTTAAACTGTAAATACTCTTGCTGATTCATGCACGTTGATGAAAACATGGACACCAGACATTCTGAACAGGACTGGATTGAAAGTTACCCTTTTCTCACCTGCTTAGGCAGGACAGCACGTGGACAACCAGCTGGCATGTTTAGGAGCAGCATTTAAACTGACCTTAGGTTTATTCAGTGACACCTTGGTAACTCACACCCCTACGACCAAGGGAACAGAGCCATAGATTACAGCCACTTTCTTCTCCTTTCTGAGAGTTTATAAATTGAGGGTATCACCCCATATTTCTTATGTAGAAGTACACTTTAAAGATAGCACTCTTTCAACATTTTAAGCTTATTCTGGGACTCTCTTAACTAATGCCTGAATCCAGTTCAAATCCAGTCCCAATGCTGACATTTGTGCATGCTTCTATGCAGTATTTTCTCAGGCAAAACTCCATTGGCTTTCCAAAGCATTTTGCTTGAGCAAGAACATCAGGTTTGACCTTTCAATTGCACAGTGACAATTAATAACAGCTCAAAACAGAGATTTTTCTTTTTTCTTTTTTTTTAAACACAATAAAAAATCCACTCTATTACAGGATGTTTGCTGCCACTGAAGCTCTCTTCTCCCAAAACCAACAGAAATGAAGTGCTTTTTTCCAAAGCTGCTTCAACATCTCCTGAAGAGCCTCTAACAGAGTTCAAGAGCTGTTAAATCAGCACCTCTTTGAGTGCCCACGCTTCCATCAAATTCAGGAGCTGATTTTGCCTCTGATTCCCAGATATGTAAATGCAGCTATAATTCCCATATATATAGATATATAAACCAGCTACACATACAAGTACCTCTGTGAGGGAGTGGGAGTAAGAACTCAGCTCCCATCCTGTCCTCTATCCATTCATAAATGTTTTTTTCCCCTTTTGACCTTAAGACAAGCAAGGGAGATGGTGTGGTTTGGAGTCCAGTATAATTTATCTCCTCTGTAAATCTTGTGAATTGCTATCTAAACAACTCTTCTGTAGAGCAAACCCTTTGACTGATTGGTCCCACGTGTCATAGGGCCAGGTCAGATAGGTGCCTCTTTCCTGACTCCATGAATGTGAGAGAGGCCAGCATAAACTTCATGCCAAACCTATGTTTATTTAATTACAGTATTAACTACAAGTGACAACAAAACCTGCCACTGAAAGGAAGAAGGTGACTTTATACTCTGCAGGAGACCAGGTGAGTAACTGCAAATGTATGAGTTAATCCATCATCTCATTCCGTTCATTTATCCAGTCACACTTTTTTATTTTTTAGTTCTGACATTTAAGTCAGAATCCACTTTCCAAAAGCTCCCTCACCTTTCCAGTGGCTAGAGAAGAAATACTGAATTATGCCCAGATCACCCATCTTAGCCCAGTGATTGCCTACACAGTTGAACAAGAGGCACTTTACCTTCTCTTTCAGACCTGCCTGCTCTTGAAGTGTGGATACAATCATCACCCCTTGGAAGAGAAAAGTAAAATTCCCACTAATTTCATCAGAACAAACATTTCCCTCCTCATGTCCTAACTAGAAAATCTTAGAAACGCAGTTCTGAGTAGTTCTGGGATTTCTTTCTATCCACATTCTCTCCCAAGCTTGCTTTAGAGTGTGGCTAATCCTCAAACGAGAACTCCACTCCTGAATCCATCTCCTTGAGATCCATACTACTAGGGAAAGAAAGCTGAAGCTGTGGAGAAAGTGTTGCCCAACACCTCAAGCACTGCTGGTAAAATACCTGTTTCTGCTGTGCTTTTTAATGTTATTTTCCTGGTCTATTTTATGACACCACATTTTGGTAGCACCTGGGTGATACTCTGCTGCATCAAATTTACCAAAACTGAGTGCACTCACGGTGCCCAAGAAAGAAGGGTTTCTATCTGCCCTGTCTTCGGGAGTCACCAACTCTGCTTTGACAGAATTTTTTCCCCAAGTGTGTTGATTTGTGATTTTTAAGATAAACTGACTTCATGTCTTTTTGTTGCTATTTAGTATGAGGTAGATTGGGTTTTGGAAGGGGTGGAGCCTCGAGAGGACATGGTCAGTATGGTACTAGGATCACAAGTTTTCCAAAGAGGAAGACTTTGTAGTGTTTCCCACTGATGGATGGTCAGAACCTTTAATCACTTTGGAAGACCTTTCATGGTCAGATCCTTTTGCCAAGTACCACTTTATTTTTCAGCTGTCTCTTCTCAGTTGTATAGTAATGCAGCTATAATTGTCTTTATTGGCTTCAAAATGAGCCCTGTCTGTCCACAGCCTAAACCAGAGGCGGTCATTCCCTATTTTGACCAATGTCACTTAGAGAAGTTGCCAAAGCACAGACAACCTCTATGTGCATAGGAACTGTGTCAGCACCTAGTACCGAAGAGCTTTAGAGACCATAACCTCTAGTCACTTCTGCAAAGGCATTGTTCAAATTTTGGAAATCAAATCAATTTAATTTGGTTATTTCTATCTCCTCTCCACACTGCACTACAACAGTGAGCTGGCAGGGGAAAAAAAGGGTTTTTAGAGCTGACAAGTGTTACAGTGAAAACAGGCTTGCTGGACTTATGGACTTACAGAAAGCACAGAGTGCCTAAAATACTGCTAAATCAACATCCAGTCTGAAATTTTCTTCTTGACTCTTCTACCTTCCATTCAGACTACGTTCATCTTTATGCTTGTTGCCGTTCTATCTTTTAATCTTTTACCAGCTCATTGTAAATCTTGATATCATTCTAATAACAGAACTGAATCATGCTAAGACAAACATCTTGGCAGGACCAAGAGCTCCAGAACAGGAAGTCTTTAAGATAAGTCCATAGCTCAGAAAGTATCACACAGAGGCCCTAGTAACTCCTGAGCTGTAGAATTACCAGTTTTGCCAAAAGCAACAGATTTCCTTCTGATCTCAGAGCAACTGTTTCCACACAAATCACATGCGGAGACATTTTATAGGGGTTATGTTATCCATGCCTCTTCTGTTTTCTCCTTGCATAGATTCTTGTATTTTGACACTACTTCTCCTCCCTTATAAATGACCTTGTAAATTAAATTTATAGCTTCACAACTGGGGTCACATCAGTACAGTTTGTTCTAGTTTGGAATATGGAATAGGAAGAAGTGTCCTTAATACGTTTAGGATAGACATTACTGTTTGGGAATGGAAACAGACTCCACCAATCACTAGAATAACAAACTGGGAATTGGGAATCCCTTATTCCATCTTGGCTGGCAAGGTGAACAAATCATGAAGTCTTTCTGTGGCTCCAGTTCGCCCATCAGTAAAGAGGAAATTTGATCATTCCTGCCCTTTTTAGAGAGAACTGATCTGCCTTAAGCACTGACGTATTGACATAGAAATGACTATAAACACATAAATCTAGGTCTCAGTGGTAAATGGTAGTGGTTAAATCAACTCCCTGTTCAGGAGAATTACTCTGAGCCCAACACTCCTGTCATGCTCTGGGCATGTTGATCCTTACCCATGCAGTACTTATCAGATACATCGCTGAGGCTGGCAGGCTTTGCTTTGTTCCCACGTGCTCAGTGTGCTTTATCCATTTCCTACAGGGAACACAATGAGTGCTGCAGATACCGCAGCTCTGCTCCCTCTCAGAAATGGAAAAACAGCCCTAATAAAAGATTATGGCAACCACTGTACATGTTGTATGCCAGCATGTAAAAGGCTTCAGGAGAAGGGACAGAACATTTGTCCAACTCTTCCTTAAAAGATGGTTTGCCAAACTTCCAAGTTTACACCCTTTCAGCACTTAAAGATGCCTAATTTCATATATTGCCACTGGGTGATTAATGCTATTCATCACTAGAAAGTTATAAAACAATCCAGTAAAATATCTGACTGTACAGACACTATGCAGAGAGAAATGCTGAAACAGAGTGTGAGAAGTCAGGACCCACTAACAAATTCGTTAAATGTAGAACTCAACAGACAGAAACTGAACAGGCAGTTTTGTCACTGCTACTGACAAATCCAGATAATAGCAGATTTCATAAAAAGCTGAACATATTTTTTTCTCAGTGTCTTTCCCACCCCTGTGCCCACCCCAGACAATTGCAGCATTTTGGCTGCAGGACACAAAGTTTAGTAAGCAGGACACAAGATCAGGAGTCAGCACACTTGGGTTTTACTCTTGGCTATGCCAGTGACCTGCTTGGCCTTTTCCACCACCCCATGGAAACATCCAGCACTTCTGTGTGTCTTTATTTCTGTTCCTGCACTTTGCAAGTCCTATGAGCAAAGCTGTCCCTACATGTGCAACACGTGCAATGCATAACAAATCCCCAGTCCCGGCCAAGGGCCTCAAATACTAAAATAAATCAAATTATTGTTAATAAATGTCAAAAAATGCACTCCCAGAAAGAAATGGTTGCCAGAGGACCTGTAAAGAAATGTCTTTATTTTGCCATTTTCATTCCTCTCTCTTGTTCAACTTTCAACTTTATATGGTAATCATATAAATATTCATCCAACAGGTAAGAGCCATTAATTTCTTTTCTTTCAGGCCTAATACCGGTGGCTGTTCTTACTCAGGTAGTCTGTCCACTTTCTAAATTAATAGTTGCTTTTTAAGATCATGCCCAGTGGTTAACAGATCATGCAGTTTACACTGATAAAGGACCAAAACCAAAACGATAGAGAGCAGTCCAGTACCTTACATCTTTTTACATGTTCTTCTCCTGCTTTCCTCTGCTAGGCTTCTTTGGCTCTTGCTTTCAGTGCCTCAGAATAAAAAATGAAACACTTAAAACCTGTCTGAACAGAATGGCCAACATAATAAGGAAGAGATATCACATGACTCATTGGAAAATTCAGTTTCGTGACGGTTACACCTAAAAGCTCAAATCTGTCCCTAGAATACACCCTGCAACATGACAGGACTGTCTGCATTGCAGGAAGCTGTTAGCACTCAAGCCAGGGTCAGTTTGGTGCACATCTGGATGAAAAATGAAATCTTTGTTGCCATTATAATTTTTTTCATTAACTCCAATAGAAGTCTAGACATATTATAACCAACCAGAGGGAAGCAATAGGCAGAATACAGGTAAAACAGTCAAGGGCTGTATGGCACACACTGATTATCCATAACCCTCTACATTTCATCACAGTAAATATGAATAATATGTGTGTTCATTTCACAAACCATATCAAATGGACGGGCTTGAGTCCTTCTGCAGTGTGAAATGCGAGGCAGTGGCACCAGCACCCTGATCCTTAGACTCTGCTTTATGGCTGACTCCTGGTTAAAGCTGGACTAGAAACAAACAGGGCTGAAGGCATCTGAAAAAATACTGTTCCTCAGCAGTGAGGTAATCTCCTACTCGATCAGCTAGTAGGTAAATTGTGTAACAGGAAAGTCCAAGTTGAAATAGTTCAACTGCCAAAGATTATGAATTCTTTGTTTTGCTTTGGAAACAAATGCACAGTAGAGACCAGAATCACAGAGCAAGGAAGACAAAACAAAGGCTTTGTTTGTAAGGGGATGGAACCACTGCTCTCTGGTTAGGGATGAGGCTGGCTGATGTGTTTTCCATAATAGCCGATTGAACAATCTCAGCCTTCAATCCCAGCCAAATACTAATCTGCTGAATTTATTACATTTGGGTTTTGAAATTAAAATTACCATCTGTAACTCACGTGGCAAACAGCACAGAACATGTGACAAGAGAAAAAGAGCACCTCATGACAAAGTGGGCACATTCCAGTTAGTTTGAGGGGCCCAAAGAACTGGGACACTGCACGTTGAATATTTTCTTGCTGAGCAAAAAGAGTAGCAGCTTAATGAGGTTATTTGTTAAAAACCTCTCTGTTCACCTCGGCAATGGGCTGTGCAGCCCAGGTCTGGAAATGTAGTTGATTTGACCAAAATGATACTATCAACTCAACAAAGCCAAATGGCCAAGGAAAATGGCATGGTAGCTAGAAATACTACATATGCACACAGAGAAGAAAATCCCAGCTTGGGTTTTGGTGGGTTTTGTTTTGTTTTAAAGATTTCTGTTCTCACAATCATAAACATTCTCAGGACAACAAAAGGTGATTCAGTATTGCAGCTATGCTGTCTGAAGAGGGTGAAATCCCAGGCCACGGAGCACAGGGTGTTTGGAGTTCTGCAGGCCCACAGGGTCACCCAGCATTTCAGGTCAATCAAGCTGCTGGTGGTGACTTTATGGTCTCACTCCTATTCTTTCAAGCAAGGCTGAGGGCTGGAACCTTTTTACTCCTTCACCCCTACTCTTAAACAAGTGAACTCTTCAGAAAAGCAGTCTGCAGAAAACAGCAGGTCCATTAATCTCCAGTTGAATAAACCTACAAGGTATGAACTCCACTCACATACCCACTTCATGCTCTCAGTCTGACTGGTGCCCAACCATGTGTTTGACAGGACTTCTGCACAGAAACGCAAACGGCCCTGGGCTGGGTGGAAATGTCACACTGCACATGCACACAGAGGTGTAAATTATCTGCAAAATGATGCAGAGTAAAACTGGCTTAAAAATCTGTTTTGAGAACAACTCTGCTGCCAGAAATACCTTTTTATTAACATTTTGTCCATGTGCCTGCAAATCATATTGGTGAATATTTGAATTCATTTTCTAATGAGGATATCATACAGCAAGTGATCCTGTCTTACTGATCCCTGGAGAGCAGAAGTCTTAGGAGGGACTCAGATAGGGTCTTCTACCCTTCCCATCACACCACCGCTTCCAGTTCGTATTTCCCAGTACAAATAAACCAGAGTTGGACCTCAAATATGCAAGGTATTGTACAGAGAGTCCATGTTTACAGTCCCCTGTGCAAGCATAACACACTGACTAAGGGCACCACTCTCCTTGTACACTTGAAGGAGCTGGGTACATTCAAATGACATCAGTAGGATGGGACGGGATGTAGGTGCTCATCTCTCTTTGCTCTCTAGGAAGAGATTAACTTGGACAAAAATATTAATTTTTTCAGTCTTTTAGGGTTTTAATGATGACTAGAGCTAGATAAGAAAAATCCCATGTGTGAAGCTAACAAAAGGACACTTCATATCCTCATTTTGCAAAAGGGAAAAAGCAAGGCTAAAAAAAATCAGTCCCTTGATCAAAAACATGTAAAAATTATTGGAAAAATCTAGAAGTCAAAACTTTTTTTTTTGTTCAGCCCTTCCTTCCTCATGGTGAAGTAGGCAGAAAAAAAGCTCTCACTGCTTTCCAATAAACAGCAGTGGAAAGACATAATTGACTTATCTCACACTTGGTGATTCCTTTCTATTCTTGAAAAGAATGCTGTCCCCCTTTTCCTTCTTCCTGACCTAAGTCAAACACAGAAATTTAGGCTATTTTTCCTGTTTTCTTGGCATTTATTCCTCGAGACATTGTTTATGTTATTAATTTCACTATGGCCTGATTTTTCAACTGAGATTTGAGCAAGATTTGCAAGCACCTTGAATTAATTCAGTCAAGCTCTCAGGTACTGCTCAAGGTACTGCTTCCAGGAAAGAAGTAGAAATCATATCAGAGTTTTTAGGGGGAGGAGGTTCAGGCTTTTTGTTCAAGTTTTTTCCAAGCCTCTAATGTGAATGTTTCACATATGTTTTTCCTCTATTTCTGTGTTTAAGAGGTTAATTTCACATGCAAAATATCTTCAGATAAATATTTTTTTCCCTAGGTAAACAGGAACATTAGGATAAGCAACTAAGAAAACATTCTGGTGGTCTTTTTCTGCATTATAGTTTAACTCCAAATTTTGTCTAAATGCAGTTCAGGATGATGAACAAGTTAGTAGGTAGCAAGTGAAATTAAATACATTTTTCATCCTTTCCTAGCATAATTCAAATTCTTCCAAATTTTGATGACTAAGAGTCCTAATGTTCTGCTAAATAATTGCTGAATATACACATAGGGCTAATACTATAGCAAAAGGTCAGGACCAAGATAAAAATTGAGTAGAAATACCAGTGAACATCGAACTTTCAAAGATTTAAAGGTAGATATAAAATGAGGCTGAAGTGGCTTATTCAGCAGATTGTTGATCATATTTAAAACCAGAAAGGAGATCTTTGCCACCCACTGTTTTCCAGCAAGCAGCACAGACTCTCAGGTGGTGCATGGCAGAAGTTTCCTGCCTCTTCTACTCCCCAGAGGTAGAGAAGCACCTCTGGGGATTTCTTCCCTCAAAGCAAGAACCATATTGAGAAAATACAGTTCAGAGGTGTCTCAGCAGTGGGCTCCTGGTCTACACATCTTTTTCTCACTCAATCTCTGATGTTTTTTGATTATGTGTACAAACATTGTAGTCATTCCTCTCTCATAAACCTAAAGACTTTCCCTCATCTGCCATCCTGTTTCAACCATCTGCCCCACAGCAATCACTCCCAGTCCCAAGGAAATCCCAGCAGGAGGGAGAGGAACTTTTTCATTGCCACTGCCAGTACATCACATGATTTTGCTGGCTGTTATTTGTTTGTAGCTGCTCTGTGGGGCAGAGAGTTACTGAGATTGACATTTGTGTTTTTAAGTTGCCATTAACATAATGGAAATGGTGTGTAACTCCCATCTCCCCAGCCATCGAGGGGCTGTCAGCCTTACTCAGTGTCTCAACGCCCTCTCACTCATCCTCCTTAAAAGCAAATGGGTGGTTCTGCATCTGTCGTTTCTTCCCGAGGCAAGCCCAGCAGGGTCCTCCTTCCCTCTAAGTCGCCCTCATCCAGAGGTTTGTGTTTTAGTAACTTGAAACATCCTGTAAAATCTATCAGGATTAGTTTCCAGTATAGAAGCACTTGTACTTGATCCAAGCCAATCAAATGTTCCTCAGATACTAAGCCCCAGGGTTTAAGGGAGCACACCCAACATATTAAGCAAAAATGACCTTCTTAGTGCGGCTACTACGTTCTACTTTTTGACCCCTTTTGACACAATTTTGGCTGAGACAAGACAGAGAGTTAAAGCCATTGTGAATGGGCCAAAAATAATACAGTAAGAGAGTCTCTGATGTAACCAGGATGTTAAATCCTTAGACAAAAAAGCAGGGTTTAGATGGAACTGCACATTTTTTACATATTAGTAAAATGGGCTTTTCAGTAGATACCATTTTGCTTTCAAACTCATATTTCAGTCTTCCCAATGGAATCAGTAACCAAATTAAGGGGTTTAGGAGCTCCCATCATAATCAAACACGAGCCAGAACTTACAAGTCGTGTATGACCTGGCAGTCCAGAGGTTACGGTGAGTAAGAAGGTAGACCACAAAAAAACCAAAGAACAGGAAACTCGCAGTCTAGTGTTGATGGAAAAGCTCTGGATTAGATGGATGCAGTACTGAATAACTCATTTCAAAGCAAACAGCTCTACCAGAAGTTTCTGCCCCTTTTACGGAGGAAGGGCTGAAGACATATGATGTAAGAATTCAGGAGTTACATTAACCTGCAAAGTCTTTTTTTGAGTTACATACAGCAAGAGCTGTGTTTCCACAGCTCCACAGAGTGACCTCCCCTTCTCCCATCCACAGGCTCCACTGACTGACTGACTTCCTCAATTTCAAAACCCAGTTCTTACTATTCTATCAAAGTTGGTTTGATGCTCAGTTCATCCATCTGCCCAGGCAATTTAATGGAATTTCTGGAAGGCCACAGATGTACAATACTTAAACAATTCAGGCCAGTCCTCTGTCAAAATCACTCTTTCTGTGCAGCCACGGAAAGAACTACTTTTTCCACCAGTGGCAATTTCAGAAACATCCAGATGCTGACAATCTAAAAAATGGCAAAGCTTTTCAGTGGGATTAAAATGAATCCAATCCAACATTTCCCCATTCTCCAGGAGAGGTCTTAAAACTGGAACATCACACATAAGCATGAGCTTCTCTTGCTGGCAGATATTAAGGGGCAATAAATGAATGGCTCAGAAATGTGTTCCCGCAGCCAGTTATCAGACTGCATGAGGATGTGCTGCCTTCGTTTCAGTGTTATCTTGGATCCAGGTGAATAGGTGGTTAATTTTAATCCTGACCACTAAAATGCAATACAATGTGTCAAAGAAAAAGGAGATTAGGCTAAAAACAGGAGCTGATTTCCTTGAACGAACTTAGACTCGATTATATTTCTGAAAATATAATGTAACGCTAATAACAAATTTAAACTTTGACCGAGGCTAGCTCTTTAATTTCCATTGGAATAAAGGCAAACAGATGTCTCCAAAATAAAAAATATTATAAATTGGACAAAAAGTCCAAATCTCACTAGGGAAGTTGTACATTCTGCTCCCATAAATATTAAGTGTAAGCATTCATTTATGAAAACATATGTCATTGGCTGTTACAGCTCAGCTGATGAGTGGCAACTTGGTGACTTGAGGCCAAAATCCACCAGAGGCAGACTCTTTGTGCTGCCTGATGTTTACGAGAATGTGGATTTCAATTAATATTGAGGGAACTAAAGGTTAAGGTTAAAGAATAAATATTTAAAACAAAGGAGAAAAAACTGAAGATACACTCATTTTGAGGAGCAGAGTCCTCCTCACTCTTTCCATTTTGCATAAATCTGCTCTAGTTACCTTTAGGCTTTCACTGACAGTTTTCTCATGGCCATGATGTAAGAACCCCAGCTCTGCTCTCTCTCTGAGGCAGAAATGAGTTACTTGAATTCAAAAGAATCCAGTCCTACCTAAATCCAGACTAATATCACACAGATATTTCAGTCACTCCCACAGAGCTCAGACTAACACATATTGATAAAACTGGGGACCAGGGAGAGACAAAAGGCTTCTACAATGCCTTGCCCGAGTCCTTATCAGAATTTAACTTTCATATTCATAAGAAAACTCAGTCAAACAGCCCAAATCACTAAATGGCCAGATGCTCTTCTGGTGTGAATTGGTAAAACTCAAACCCATGTACTGCTTAGACTTTTTAATAACAACTCAGGTACAAGACATTTGAGATCTGATTCCTTATTCCAGGCAATTATTAGATCTGTATTATCATATACTTACAAAAATATTCTTTATTTTAAAAATATTGCAAGATTTTGGTCCAAGTGAAAAAAAGGGGGCGGGGGGAGTGATTTTTTTATTTTAAAACCTCCATGCTATTTTTCTGGTCTTAACTTCCTGGTTTTCTGACATGACATATATTCCTAGATATCAGATGTTGAGAAACATCACATTGAGAGGCAAATTAAGTTGATTTTCTTCCCAGTTCTAGATCACCTGACCTGAACCACAATTACTAAAGCCAATATCCCATTCTATCATAAAGGTCAGTATTTGCTGATTAAGCTGATTTTTGCCATATTCAGCCTACAAAACTTGCTTTAAAACCTCTGAGAAAACACACAGTTTGGAAACACAGAAATTGCATACTTGGCTGTCACTTCTCTGAACCTAATTTATAGATTAATTTAAACATTCTGGATGACTCCTTGCTTCAAATCTTTCTCCACCAGAGCACAGCAATAGTGCAGGAGGCCTTGGGGTGGGAGAGACAGTGGGACCAACACCACGGCACAACTGAGCTACTGGAAGCAACAGAGGGTTATTGTTTGGAAGAGGGAAAGTTTAGTGCAGAAAGGGAACGGAGGGCAGCCTGGAACAGAGATTGGTGTCAAGGGGGAATCCTGCTGCGAGGAATGTACTGAGCCCAGAAACTGTCTCTGGTTTTATTACTATTTATAATTATAAATAAATGACAGTAGGCTTTCAAACTTTCCTTTCACAGCGAAATCCCAAGGTCATGGGAATCACCAACGCCACAAATAGATGAGTGAGATGAAGACATGAAACCCTGCAGCTGCACAGGGCCTGCAGCTACAGATTCCCATTCCCCAGCCCATGTCCCCCTCCTCCCAGCACTCCTCACCTCCACTGCACTGACCCGCTGTACTGTGGGCACCCCCTCAACACGAAGCTCCTGCAGCAGTGGAACATTTAAGAGCACATCCAGGTTCACCACACACCAGGGCCAGGCTTGCAGCTTCCCTGTGAGATCCTTTGGGTTAATCCAGGCATTCATTTGAGCTCTGCTCTCTGTGTTGATGGTGATAGAACTGTGATTGCTGTGAGCCTCTGTCATCAGCTGAGGCTGGGATGGGAGTCCAGCACAGACAGCACATCCTGAATAAGAGCTGTGCCTGGAAGAGCACTGCAGCTGTGGCCCTTGAAGTCTCAGGGCAAAAGAGAGCAGGCCAGGAGAAAAAGACACCTCTGCTCTGAGTGATGGCAAAGTGAGAGCATCAGGAGAAAACAACCATTATTAGGGCAGCTGGGCTTCCCCGATGGATGGTCTCCTTTGCTGTCCATCACCTTTCAACCTTTTTTTCCTGCAGATTCCAATCTTTAAGATCTTATCTTCCATCATTCACACTCCAAGACTTCCCCAGACAGCCAGATCAACCCAAGAAAAGATCATTCTGCCATGTTCTGCTTGCTATTGTCCTAGCCACTTCCACATCCACCAGAGTCCACCTTCCTCTTTCTCTGCCAAAGGGAGGTGCAGCTGCCACTCAAACCACTTACATCCCATGTAAGCTCTAAAGAGTTCTGTCTTTACCAGTATTCGAATGTGAAAAATCATTCTACTGGAAATTTGGGAACCATTCAAATTTGAGTGAGAATAAAAGCCCACAAAGTACCTTCAAATCATGTAGAAACTTGTATAACTTTGCTATGAATCAGTTTCATTCTTTGCAAGAACAACCAGAGCCAGGTTCTCAGCAATGACAGCTGTTAGATCACAAAGCTCAACACAAGGTCTCACATTAAGAGAGTTATTATAGATAACAGTAAATTTATTATTGAAAACAATGTGTTCTGTGGGTGCTCCCGCACAGCACAAGGAGTTCTGGAATGAAAACTGCTTGTCTAAAAAATAATTTGAATTTCGACAGCTTGCCATGAACACAGCCATATGCCAATCCTGGGGTGCTCTGCCTGCACAAGAATTACTGAAATAACTTCACTGTCATTTGGGAAGCTCATTAAAAAGCAGTTTCTTTTGAGCATGTGGAGCTGGTAGGAAATTTTTCCATTTAAAACAACCTGTACATCCCTCAGTATGCGCCCCTCCAAAGCAGGACTTTGCTTTCCACAGAAAACTGCAACTTTTCATCAGAAAGGCTAAAACGCATCCAGCAAAAAGATTTTCACCTTTTCAAATGACAGAAATTTCTCAGAAAAATAAAATGTCTCCAACAGTAGCAGCAGGTACAAATTGCCTGGAGCCCCAGGACTAACAGGGCCACTGTTTCCTACTGCAGTCATTCCCCCTCTGGAGCACTAATCCCCAGCTGAGCCTCTAGTTAAGAAACCGTAACACCCATCATGAGTAAGCACAAGAGTTGAGTGTAAATCTTCCTCAGATTTGTTCCTTTGTACATGACTAACCACGATACAACCTAAGGTATTTTTCCTACCCTCTCTTTTTACAGTGCAGGCAGTACAGACAGTTACATTTCAGTGGAAATGCTACTCCAGCCACATCCCTCACCAGGAGCACACACGCTCCTGTCCTCTGATCTGTCCTGAATGGAGCAGTTTACCAGCAGGTGCCTGGGATTATTCTGTCCTTGGAGCTGCATCCAGCTATGAACCAACAACTGACACAAATATCACCACAGTCAGCAATTCCTGATTCAGTATTACCTTCTGTCAGAAGGATCTTTCTACAGAAAAAGTGCAAATGAGGTGCTCAGAGAGAGATTAAGGATCAGCTTGTCAAAACTGTTTAAGCACAGCTGGGCACTTAATGGCATTCTCAAAGGCCCCTACAGAGATCAAGGATGTAGCTCCCTTTGGTAACACAAACATTTAGAACACCTAGATTTCTGCAGAAACACCAGTGAGGTCACAGAAGCCTTCAGGAAGACACAATACCTTTTAATGAAACTAACACAACACCATGTAATCCCATATAATAAATTAAGGTAGTTGCAAAAACAATTGTAGAGGCCATTTCCACAGGAAATAAAATCACCTATCTTCTTGTGATCTTGACAGGCAATGCTGCTCAAACCTATACCCAGAAAAGCAGTGTGATCTTTCTTACATGGTCAAGAGCCTACAAACACTGGAACTCTGTAGACACAGAAGGTGGCATATGCTGTAAAATTCTGCTGCAGAATCAAAGTTTATGATAATGGGGTTTTGGTTTCTGTGGCTACAAATAAGCAGGTTTAAAATGTGAACTGAACTCAGAAAACAATTTTAATTTCATCAAGACTACAGATTTTGCTGTTTAATTCCATGTTCAATGGCCAGCTGTAGCCAAAGAGAAACAACTCTGTATCCTACTGTCTCACTGTTTGTGGGAACATGCAAAGAGCAGTGAGCTCTCTCTGCACTTTCCTGTATCTGACGTGCTTACTTCAGAAGCACCATTCTCTCCATTTTACAGCTAATTTCTCTAACATTTTCCCCCTCTGTTCCTTAAAGCAGAGTTTGGAAAAGAAAGCCCCTAACTGTGCCATCTGCAGTGGATATGCCATCTCAGCAGCCAACCACCTGCACTCTGGCCAGGTAGCAAACTCCACCTAAATGCTGCCTTCAAACATCTCTCAGTCTATCCAGGGAGCCTTTTCCTCACACCAGATAAAATTCTGGGCACAGAAAGGGCCTGGCTGAGGGAGTGAGGGAGAAATAATATGGGATTTCCAGTTTCTTTTTCAGTCACTATGAAAATATCTTTTGAAATAACAACCTTTAAGGTGAAAAAACATTTTTACTGCTCCAAGATGTGATTCTTACGGTTTTTCTTATTTTTAAAGCAGAAGAGAACTCATGCATGCTTTGGTCATTTGTGAGCCCTGGCAGGTTTCAGAGAGGTTCAAAACGATGGGATAATCAGTTTTATCCCTGTATCTGGAGCCTTGCTGCTGGGAGAGCTCTGAGAGCTGAAGGGGCCTCACCTGTGCCCCCACACAGGGTCTGAGCACTGGCACACTGGAATTTTGGACAGTACAATTAAACCCAGTGCTCGCTTTCCAGACCCACAAAACCCAGTCATGTCATAGCTGAACAGCCTGGATAAAATCTGTGCTTCTCCGAGGACAGGGGACCTTCCTGTACAAGGACCAAAGCCTCAGCAGTGACTTTGGTTTTTTCCATGTGAGCCAAGTGCTGACCCATCCATCACCACAAAGGACGCTTATTTACTGTTGATGGGGAAGGAAGTGTACCACCTACTGAGTCACCCATGCCACATCCTAACACCTGGCTGTGGCCTTGCTGGGCTTCCACTTAAACAGGAATCTACCCTGAGCACAGATGTAGAAAAAGTCTATAGTAAAACCTCAAACCACACGAGACTTTCCTGGATGGGAGGGTGTACTGTGATCCCCTAAAATTCACGGAGAGAAGAAAACTGAAATTCATCTGCTTTGCTTTTTTCCAGTTTCAGGGGTAACAACTGTGCATGTCATATCCCAAAGCAAGGTATAAAATTAAGTTTCCTTGAAATCAGAAATAAAATCATGGCTACAATTTACTTTTTTCTTTGAAATTGATGGCACAAATTATGTGCCACAAATGATGGCCAAATCTGGCAATGTGTTAGAAGCTTAATCTACCACTTACCTTAACTACCTCTGAAAGGTCATCCAAATTATCATTCTCACAAGACTTTTGAATATAAAATACAGGAGGGGGTTTAAGCTAAACTACAGACATTTCTTACAAATTAAATTCTGGTCCGCTGGGCAATGAATCACTCACCATCCACAGTACACCCCATAGTTGACAAACAAAGCAATATTTGCCACTCCATTGCAAAACATGGTAGGACTGTATTTTGGGAAACGATTCTTCACTAAAAAAACACCAGCCGGTACAGTACAATGCTACAAGAGTCACACAAATATGATGTTACATCCTGTGACTGGCTCTGAAGTAAGCACAGAAACAGCCACAAGATGCTGTGCAGGCAGGAGGAAGCACACACTTTTCCCAGGAACATCACTCACAGGTGGGCTCACTCACCTCTGGCTGCTCCTCAGTCAGACCACAACCCCTCTAACCCCACACTGAGAGCTCAGCCCCTTGGCAGCTCCCCCACAGGCACGAGGAGCCAGCCCCCACCCTTCAAAGGCACTTTCTCCAAAATGCTGCCATGTGGTTTCCACAACAAAATCAATGGTTTCCTACCTAGAGCATCGCTTCCTTCTGGATCTTCCACGTGAAGAAATGAAACAGCTCTGTGCTTGAGTTCGGGTCCCAAAACCATAAATGCGAAGTATGAGAGGAGGAAGAGGTAAGCTAGGGAAGAAGGAAAGATGGTTCTGTAATTAGCATCCTTTTAAAGTCTGAATTTCCTGCCTCTTTTAAACTAATGTTTGCAATGTCTAATTTTGAAAAATTAAGTGCTGGAAGTTTCTGCAACAGTTCTGCTTCTTTATATACCAAGTATACAGTATCAAGAACATCCCTAAAATTATCAAGAGTATCACCTAGCTTGCTGCATCATCACACCCCAGAGAACATAGACAGTTCCAAAATTAAAATTGCCTCAGTTCATACAGCCAATAAAATTGCTACTAATGCTTCAGTGAAAATTAACTTAAGTGTTTTGGAACACTTACTGAATTTCCCCATAACTTTCCAATTTTCTCATAGAATAATTGTTTTTATTATCATTCAGACAGCTATATTCTGAAATATAAATGTGACAAGTTAAACAAATTATTTGTCCTATTGCACAGAGCTCAGCTTCTTGAAGCACTCAAGGCCAGGCTGGATGTGGTCCTTGAGCACCCTGGTCTAGTGGAAGGTGTCCCTGCCCATGTCAGGGGGGTGGAATGAGATGGTCTTTAAAGTCCTTCTCAACTCAACCATTCTGTGATTCTGCAGACCCTGCACATGAGGGGTCCCTGCAAGAGTCTGTCCTTTCACACTCTATTTCCAGCTCCTCAAACCATCTGGAGTAGAGATATGGACAAGCACATCAGAAAAGGACAGAAAAATCACCTCACAGCCACCTTATCCTGCAACAGAAACACCAGCATCCATTTCCACACTGACATGAAATCAAAATCTGCATCATACATCAAATCCAAGAGTCTGGCAAGGAGAAAAACGTGAGATTACTTGGCAGGTTTTGTCTGAGCCACAGCAGGAGCCTCTAGTAGCGCTGCAGGCTGTGACTCCATGAGGCTGCTTATGAAACCCACCTTCTACCTGCTAAATCAAAACATAAAGACTACAGCAGAGATCTCCCAATTTTGTGTTTGTCATAGGAATGAATCACTTAAACAGCTCAGTTTTCTCTAGGTTATGGACTAACTTCAGTGGCTCTGCATGCAAAGCCAGAGCAACGTGGCTTCAGGGGAACTACTTCATGTTTCAGCCTGATGCCTCAGACTGAATTTAGGTTGAGGGAATGAGGCTATCACGTCAGCAGCACTCTTGCTTAATGTTTTGAGTCACATATTGTATTAGTCACACGACACAGTAATTGTCTCTCCATCCTTTCCCCTCACCAAAATGAATAATCTCCCTTACAGGGTAGGTTTTCCTAGGTGCTTTTGATTAGAAACAAATGGGCCACCTTCCCAAAAAGCAACTCAGCAGGTAAAAAACCCAACCAGCAGCCTCCCCACACAGACACACACATGACTCACAATAATCAAATAATCCTGCAGAGAAAAGAAAAGTTTTGCTATTTACTTTTGAAAGGAATGCAGGTGGTGTCAGTCCTGGGAGCTGCAACTGGAGTCTGTGGAGCATCAGCGAACAAACGTCTGGGTACAGCCCCACATTCCCTGGATGCAAATCACTCCAGGTCCAGCAAGGCCCCTCCACTTGCTCCCCTGCTGTCCAGTATATCATGCACAGGTTATCCTTCTCGTCCCACCTGGTTATTACTTTTTCTAATTTTAAAAAAAAACCTGAGGGCCTTGTCATGTGCAGCCTCCGCACTGAAACAGCCTCCACGTTTTGGATTACAGCAGTGAAAAGGCAGGGAGCAGCTGGGCGCTGCTTCTGTCCTCAGCTCACTCTGGTGCAGTTCGGTGCCAGAGGGATCAGGAGAAAGGCTCCACACTCTTAAGCGTGTTGTTGCTCTTCCCTTCCACTTCGCCAATATTAAGCCATCCAAAAAACAGGGGGGAAAAAGTTCAATTTGCACAGAATGCCCCAAGCGCCCATAAGCGGGATACGCCAGTACTCCAGGCACATCCCTTGCTTTTTAAATCATTTTTCAACTTTACAGCTCGGTGGTATAACAAAAACAGCTGCGCAGGGTTGTCCTGCATCCCTCCCTCATCTGTGCCTCCCTATTTGTGCCGTCCCTCCCTGCTCCTTGCTCGTGAGCAGCTCCTCGACCGCTTCTCCTAACGGCACATCATGGGTTTGCAGGTGCTGGTGGGACAATCTCACAAATTAAGGTCAAATGTTTCAAGAAGTTGCCTTTTTTCCACATAACGTTTTCTCAAAATAATTAGGCATCACATCCACACCAGTCCTGGTTCCCCTGCCATGTTTTGCAGAGCCTCTGCATTTGAGTATGCCCTGCTTGCTCGTTGTCCTTGCATGTGTTTCTGAACCTCACTCCAAATTACCCCATCCCTCTCCGTCCCTTTCTTTGGCAGAGTTTTCCTCACTATTTTCACCACAGAGGTTAGACGGAGGTAGCAACTGGGCGGCCCTCAGCACCCTGAGAGGGGAAGCACCCCAAGATTTCCCGCTGGGCTGGCAGCAGGGCTGGACACAAATTCACTATTATTTCTCGCGAGGCTGAGATTTATTCTTTTTTTCTTTTTTTTAAATTTTCTGAAGGAAAACTGGCCTTTCCCTACTCCCCGAGCACCTCCATTCCAAGCTGCGGGCACAAACCCAGCACCGACGACAGTGGCGGGGAGGGAGTCCAACATGGCCGCCCTCCCTGAGGGGAGCCCGCCAAAACTCACCGTGAGGGCAAAGCGCCGGCGCCCCATGGCTGCCTTGCCGCCCCCACAGCCCTCCCCAGACACCTTCCCCTCAGTCCTAAAGACCCTCCTCACCAGAAACAACTTCGGATATTTGGAAATAACGATGGCGACATTCGCCCTCGGGAGGGAGTGGAGCCGCACCGGCTGCGTTTGCAATTGCACCGGGCTGCCGTGGAGGGAAGGCGGGAAGCGCTTTTCCCTCAGGGGCTGGAGGTAGCCAGAGGCAGCCCCGAGTAGATCCAGCCGAGGTTTTCCCTTTCCAGGGAAATAAATACTTGGTGTATTGCAGCACCATCTGCTGGATCCTGTGANAAACTGGCCTTTCCCTACTCCCCGAGCACCATTCCAAGCTGCGGGCACAAACCCAGCACCGACGAAAGTGGCGGGGAGGGAGTCCAACATGGCCGCCCTCCCTGAGGGGAGCCCGCCAAAACTCACCGTGAGGGCAAAGCGCCGGCGCCCCATGGCTGCCTTGCCGCCCCCACAGCCCTCCCCAGACACCTTCCCCTCAGTCCTAAAGACCCTCCTCACCAGAAACAACTTCGGATATTTGGAAATAACGATGGCGACATTCGCCCTCGGGAGGGAGTGGAGCCGCACCGGCTGCGTTTGCAATTGCACCGGGCTGCCGTGGAGGGAAGGCGGGAAGCGCTTTTCCCTCAGGGGCCGGAGGTAGCCAGAGGCAGCCCCGAGTAGATCCAGCCGAGGTTTTCCCTTTCCAGGGAAATAAATACTTGGTGTATTGCAGCACCATCTGCTGGATCCTGTGAATGGGACACAGAGGGCTCTCCCAACGGGGTAGAAAGGAATGGAAGAAAGTTGAGGGGGTTTTTGAGTGGTTTCTTGCACGTGGGCTTTTCCTGAAGGTTTTTCTTCGTGTGAAGGCATTGAGGTGTCTCTAAATAAGCAGCGTAAGGAAAGCCACCCCCCAGAGAAACAGCAGACAAATTAGGGCCAAGATCAGGGATGTTTTCTGAAGAAGTACAATTGTCAAAACCCAGGGTTTTCCTTATTCTTCTTTAGCACAGGCTGGTGAATCTGCAGAGCCCCTGGGGAAGGATTTTCTCAGGTGACGAACCGGTTGTGGGCACTTTTATTTTTTCTGTACATCCAACTCAGGCTGCGTGCCCCTTTTTCTTTATGTTTGCATTTCGTGAAGCCCTACAGCTCTGACCCTGTGGTCCTGTGAAGGGGCTCAGCCCACCCGCAGCCACCATCACTTTGCTAAGCCCTTGCTGCCTTCCAGTGGTTCCTTGTTCCAGCCGGTTTCCTTCCTGGGCTTGATCCATCCCGGCGGTGAAGTCATGTTTGTGAGCTTTATTGAAAGTTGTTCCTTGCTGTTAATTTACTGCCTGGTGAAGGCAAAAGGAAGAAGTCGGGATTTTTCCCCTCTCAGTGGTTGATTTGAGATAATACAAATATGAAGAAACACATTACTTTGGAATTATGTTTTATAGAGGAATGGCACTCACCTCTTTTGCTTCTTTAAAATTCAAGCAGAATTCTAATTAAACCGTAACTAAATAAAACAAAACTGGTCCACCATATAGAGCATTTGAAAAGAAAAAAAGCTTCCCTTTACAGGACCTAGCAAATGTCCAAGGTTCAAACAAAGTACGAGGTGGTAACGAACAGTCTTGACAAACCTTGTTTTCCTGCACAGGGGCTCAGTACATAATGATTTCATTCAGCAGCTACTGTTCAAGCATGGAAAGTGTTGGTAAAGAAATCCCACAGAGATCAGACAACCATTTTCCTAACTTAAGCTTCGCCCTCCGCTCCTCCCCCGTTTGCCTTTCGGGCCTCTGCCAGTCATAACATAAATATTCATCAGCTGATATTTGCAGTAGCTGTGAAGTTATGAATGAGGCCAAACGCCTTTCCCTCCTGCCCCATCTGCAAAATGGCAGCTTCTGGTCTTAGCTCATGGTCAAACGACACTTTCCAAAATCCCCAAAGTGCACTTGCGGGCTTTTCAAATTCAGCCGGGCTTTTAATGCACAAAGCAGAAATGCTGTCTACCTAATATTTGCCCTGGGATTACTGGGATGAAAAAAAAAAATAATAAAAAAAAAAAATATATATATATATTACTTTGCTATGCTTTAAACTTTGCGATGCCTTGACGTAATAGACAGAAGTGTTGGCAGCTCAAAATGTTGGTTGGTTTATTTCAGGGGACATGACTGCTGCAGGTTTCCTTTCTGAATCAAATACCAGACACTTGAACCATTTGTTGTGCAGAAAAGAGAAACAGCTTTCATTCTTAATGCTGGTTTCTTAACCACCTGGGTGCTGTCAGAAGGAGCCACATGCACTGGAAAACACTTTTAATAAGAGTCCTTTAAGCCTGTCTTAAACCCTGGATCCTGAAAAATGGAATCCCCACTGCCTGTCATATGTGTTTCTCTCTGCAGATTAGTGAGGGGCTGCTGCTTTAGAAATGTTCCATTCTCACAAAGCCTGGAATTATGCTCTCAAACCTACCATGGGTCAGCAAGACAGCCAGACATCTGATGTAGCTACCCCAGAAAAGTCAGAAGCAGAGGTGTCAGAGAAACAAGGTGACAGTGCAGAGCTTTAATGAGTCTAATTCAGCAAGGTTTCAACACTGGATCTCAAAGGATTAAAAATCCTAAATGCCCAAAGCCATTTGGAAGTCCTGATAAAGAGTCTCAGCACCATTCAAGATCAGGGAACTGGAATACCTTTCTGTAGCTTGGGTTGCACAGTCATGCAAACTGTACTATCTTGTCTGATTCACACAGGTTCAGCCATAAATAAAAAAAAATTAGCACCAAAAGTATCACCATCCTAAAGGAGGGTAATAGACTTAGAAGGTTTTAGAGATGTTGCAATCATCCCATTTGATTTTGACCAAGAAAAAGCCAGAACATTTCACCCAAGAAGTCTCAAAAATCTTTTGGCCAAAATAGAGCACATCTTCGCAAAAAAAAAAAAAAAAAAAATCTCTCTTTCATTTAAAGATTATGAATGACATTTTACCACATGCCTTGAGAACATTCCAACACTCATAATCCTTGTTGCTAAAAAAAAAGCCCCCATGCTTTGTTTTTAATACCTTCAGCTTTCAGCCACAGCATCCTTTATGTTCTTTACTGAGAAGAAAGAGCCTCAAAATCATCTCACTTGCATCTCCAAACCAAGACCAAGTACCCTCTCCATCTTTTTCCTAATCAGCTGTAATATTTGCACTGGCACAAAGGCTGCAGAGGTGTTGGGTCCTGCATGGCTGCTACCCACGGGCAAAAAGCAGTTTCATCTCTGTGAAATCTGACCCAGGTTCAGTGAGGACCTCAGGCAGCCTGTAGCTAATACGAGTGCTTTGTTCTTCAGAACCACTCAGCTGTGGACATCAATGAACTCCAAAAAGTCATGATCAGGGCAGGAAAATTATAAGGCAGATGTTGAACACACACCTTAGCATGGTTTCTCTGCTTCCACACACAAGTAACCACTTGGGGTGTGCACATTACACATAAGATCAAAAGGCTGCCCCTTAGCCAGACATGTGCAAAGTTTTGTTTTAAAGACCTAAATCACCTGCTGGAATGGACCTGGGATCACTTGATTTGGAAAATTTTAATTCAGAAATAGAAAACATTTTACTAGGAATTTCTGCTTTTGACACTAAACATCCCCTAAATTTATGCTCTGGCTGTTTTTTTGCAGCAAATTATACTACACCCAAAAATCTAAAGTTCTTACTAGGCTGATGGTGCTGTTTTTATCAGCTGTTTACATACTTTTGTGCTGCTTTAAAGCATCTTGTTGGGGCAACAGAAGTGCCTTTGTGACAGCACAAGAGAACAGTAATGAACTGACACACTTCACTCAACATACAAACATTGGGATGAGCTGTTCTGGCATTTCCCGTGATGACGTGGCACGGCAGGATGGACTAGTTATGGCCAGCACTACAAACATGAACAAGGGGGGAAAGATTAATCACAGTGATGCCTCCTTACACTCAATGAGGCAGTGGGAATAAAGTCTATGCTAATTCCAAGTTGAAAAGGAAAGAGAAACTTCAAGGAATTTCTCCATAGTCATTTTCTCATGAGAGTGGGAAGGTGAGACTGAAAAAGCCTAGCTCAGGATGCTCTCTCCTGCCTTTCCATATACAATAATTTGTAGTAATAGACATTACTTTTCCTGTATTAATAAGCAAAAAGCTTGTCAGAGACAATAAAAATCCTCCAAGGTAAATTATCCAGTGCACAAATTCAGAATGGAATGATTGTACTGCAACCACAGTGTTGGCTGAGACATGCTTTATGTTGCAGCCAACATCTTTGCTCGTCGCATAGTACGGAAGATTTCCAAACACATCAGTAAACAGCAACACAAATTAATAAATGAGCTCGAGGGCTGGATGTGCTCTTTAGTTCCGTGTTCTTTGGATGCACCCTACATACTCTATAATAACTTGACAATATGCTCCCATCCATATCAGAGCAACAATGGAAAAAGGATTGAGAATCAAAAGGAGTAATTTTTAAAATCTTTTTATCTTTATGGTAAAAGGGCCTTTCTGCGATAGATCAAAAGTATGGTTTTATGCTTGCAGAGGGGACACGTACACCAAACCCCAACTCACTTGAAACTGATAAAAAGCAGAGCACGCAGATGGTTGAACCGTCTGGGTTGATGTTCATTAGCATGCCAGTGAATTATTTCAGTCGGGTGTGGTTTTGTAGTCTGTTATGCAGCACTTACAAACCTGCACATAACTACTTGCAAGTGACTATTCCTGCACTAGCAGCAGGACTGTCAATGATGCCAGAAAGTCTTCTGAGAGTCTCTGGCACCACTGAGTTACCAGAATATAAGATGGAGCTGCAGCTGGAGATGTCTCCTAGGCCTGCTCTACAGCTGTGGCAATCTGCCAGGTTAGCAGGGAGCACACAAAAAGCAAAGGCTGGGAGACTGAATCTGTTTAAGGTATAGTTTATGGATAAATAACAGAGGGAGTGAAGAACAGAGATCATAAGATATTTGGCTTATTTTTACATTAAAGTGTGCATGTCCTGCACTGGGTCTATGCATCTTTCCATTCACAAAAGATGGGTTGAGTGGAGTTCTGAGCAACCTTGTCTAGTGGAAAGTGTCCCTGCCCATGGCAGCAGGGTTGGAACTAGATGAGCTTCAAGGTCCCTTTTAACCCAACACACTCTATGATTTAGCACCAACTCTGTAACAGTGCAAGGTTGTCTGGGAAATATTCCAGCAGCATTTAGCAGGTAACTGCACCAGCCTTGCCGAACCAAGAACAATCACCACGGCCTCGCCACAGAACTTGCAGCTTTCCTCCAGCTGTGGCCTTCAAATTCCTGATAAAAGCAACCATCAAGCACCTCACATGACAGCTGCAAGTCCCACCAATCAAATACTGTGAACTTGGTGGGATACACACAAAACTTCCAGTGAAACTCTTCAAGACTTTGGTGTCCCTTGGGAAGGTAGGAAGAACTGAGCCTGTAGGTTCACCTGAAGGTCTTTGCCAGTCTCCTTTCCAGATTGTACCATGGCTGTAGATTGTGTATGGGACTGGGTTCCTCTGCCACAAGACTCAGTGCTTTCTCTACTGACATAAAGTGCTGCTGAAGCACCACAGGCCACCAAACTCCCCCCTGTGCAGCTCCCTTGTCCCATCTGGCAAACCTTCAGCTTTAATTCTGGGTAAGGGGCTCTTTTCTCACCAAAAGCCCCCTCAGCAACACCCACACCCATCCACACCTCATTTCCAACTGTTTCCAAAGGGCAAAGACCTTGCCCAGAGGTTCCAGGCATCTCTCTCATTCCAGGTTCCCTGTGAGATCAAACCCAAGGACATCACAGCAAAGGCTGGTGTGGACATGGCAGTAAATATGGAGTATACAATGAGATGCAATGCCACAAAGAAGAGATGGGTGCTGCCACCCCAGTCCTGCAGCCATGAATGAGGAGCTGTGGAACAAACTCACCAGTAGGCAGTAAGGAAATGAGGGGGATTAGTGCCAATTCTTGCTCTTTATTTGCAGATATACTCTGTTGGTCACAGTCTTAGGAAAGCACAAGTTCCCTTTTCCTAATATAAATTTCTCTGTTTGTAACTCTTTCAAAGAGCTTGCCAGTGGAATTTCTTGTATGAAGGGCACTACTTTAGTTTTTCCAGGTTCCTGCATAGAGACATAAGTTTGTCGAAGGGAATATGTTTATGCCAAACTCAGTAATTTTTGCTACTCTTAGCTACCTCATGAGAAAGCTGCAGGTGTGTAACTCCTAAGTCAGACAATCTATATTAAAATTATAATAGAGACCCCCACCAACACTCTTCAACCTCTGTCTTTAATAGAGTATGTGTACAGACCCAGGGGAAGGAAGCTTAGATATGGGAGATGATCCTGCTCTTTGAATTCCCATCTCTGATCAGCATTCAGGTCTCACCTGTTAGGAAGGATTTTTATCTCACATCCATGCTGGGTTTCTGGGTCCAAGTACATGCTGAACTAATTTGCTGGCCATACCAAGTAGAAATGTGTACAATACACATTTTGGATTTGTGTAACAGCTCACTTTATGCCATGTCACCTTATTGTAGGTCCTTCACACCTTCCTTTGAAGTCCTGGTGACTGTTCTTGAAAATTAGACTCATCTCACATGAATAAACTTAATGGTGAATACCAGGTCTGCAGGAATCTTTTTAATGACCACTAAGTGTTTAAAATCCACAGCTTTGAGTTCTCCTAAAAGGAACACCTAATTAAACACAGTGTACAGAACTAAAGGGGTTAATATACTACTAAAAGTGCATGGGGAAAAGTGAACTAAAATCATGTTATGCTATCAAATTATAGAAAACTAGCAAGAAATAGGTCTTCCATTCCCATACTGACAAGCCACCACAATCAGATTTTGCTTGGCAAACTGGCAGAGTCTCAGTTGTATCAGGAGCTTCACCTTCTGCAAGGAAAAATACACAGGTTAAAGGCTCTGCTGTGCCTCAGCTCTACCTCTGCTCTGTTCATCCCTGGATCTTCCCCATGGTTGCTGAGTATTTGTGGTGTGTGTTGTCACTCTCAGAGTTAGCTGCCTTAGGGAGAAAGTGAATTAAGGTAGTGGAAGGGAAAATTAGGGGACTTAGCTGGGGGAATGAGTTTTTTTCTGCCCCCATTTTAGAGAGACTTTCTCTTCCTCTGCCTGTCAATTTACCCTTCTGACTGTTGACTGGAGACTGCTGCCTGCAGAAAAGCATCTCTGCAGGGCAAAGAGCTGCCTTGACCTTGACTGCAACTTACAGCTGCTGCTGTCATAAAATAATAACCAATATTAATCACTGTCAGTCTAGTTATATGAACGTCTTCCCCCTGGCTGTATAATCCATCTGTATGCACGTCCCAGCCTTCCACACCACAAAGGTGCCAACTGATTAGTCAGCGTGGTTAATTACCTGAACACCCTGTAGGATTGTGACAGAGGAGAGGCACTGATGGTCTCAGGGCATTCCTACCAGGACACAATTCATCCTGCCCATCTGAAATGATCACTTAGGAGCTGGAAGTCCCTAAGGGGGAATCTGAAGTTCTCCTGGGACAGCCTCTGGGTGCCCCTTGCAGAGCTCCAGGCCCTGAGGAGACACAGGGCTGGCCCTCAAGGGCATTCTTATGTTGGCACATAACCAACGTACCTATGCAAAGGAAGAAGCTGAGCTACAACACAAAGGCATTTTGCATCTGGAGGACATGTTCTCTACACAGCAAAACATCTTTGTTATGAATGTAACATATGTGGTACTCTTCCTCTGTTTGGCAGGAGATAAGAAAAACAGAAGCAATGCAAAAATGAAAACAAAATGGAGCATATAAGCATCGTGAAACAATTACAGTGCTGCGTCTCATTAGGATCTAAATCTGGGATTGCCAGTCTTGTTTTAAAAACAGTTTTGTTCAACACCCAGTGACAGAATTTAAAAGCTGACATATCTTGCTGTATTGTGGGCCGCAGTCACAGCTGGTGTAAATCAGTATAAACTAATGAAGTCAATGGAGCTTCTCTGATTTACACTAGCTGAGGTTATGGCTCAATAAGGTTAGGCTTGCTTTCTAGGAGTGTTCAAGGAAGCCAACTTCTGTGTGTCCTGTGATGAAGTGGTTATTTATAATGGCCTTCAGTGTGGTTTGGAGCCAAATTTCCACATCAAAAGTAGCTTTATAAGAGATATCCTTACAGTGAGGTTCAGTGCAAAATCATGACTTCAGAAGCCAGCTTTCCTCATGCACTCAAGTATTTGATTTCAGCCTGAAAACCATTTGAGAAGCCAAGAAAAGCAGAGCCATTGCTGCCTACTTCCCCAGCTCTGCTTCATCTTTGAGTCGCCTGCATATCCAGCAGGCCCCGACCTACACTGCCCATTTATCAAGGCGAGTTACTCTAAGTGTCTGTTTATTTATGTTCAGAAATTCCCAATAAGACAGACAAGTTTCATACTTAACCTGAAAAGTTGTGGATGGAGGTGGAGATCTTACCAGTTCCAGAGCTATTTGTTTGACTTGGCCACTAGTGAAAATAAAACACAATAGCGTGTCCCAGCGTCACAGCGAGAGGTGGAGGTCACAAGAAAACAGATCATGTCTTTCACAGCTTCTCAGCTTCAGTGCTCTGAATTATGACTCCTATTATTTACTTACTGGATTCTCCACCCTGCATGCAGGCTCCAGGCATTCGAAAAGCAGCAGGTCTCTGCTTCAAAGGACTGACAGGCAAGTGAGAGATGAAAATCTGTCCTGAAGTTACGGTAACCTCCTCCTCCACATTTGCTCTGAAAGGTCAGATGTTCTCACAACCCTCGGCTGACTCCTGCCATCTGCTGAGCCACTGCTACAGTCCTGCACCGCTGTGCTCTCCTCTGCTGAATTCAACTGACAGACTCTCATGGCAAAGATGTTCCCAGGAGCAGCCAAACCTGCTCAAGGTGGACTTTTCTCGAAGGATATTGCTTTATTTTCTTAGGAGGACCCTGCTCCCTGCATGTCTAGCCTTGATGTGATCTAACAGCACAGGCTCTTTCACTGACCCTGTCACTTTGAAACAGATTGATTTCTTTAGAACTTAGTCCTAAAAATGCATGTCTTGAATCCGGTTGTTGCGATTCCAAACCAGGCCTGAAGCCTCTCCAAACCTCTGGAGTGGTTTCTACACATCCTGTGGAGAATGCCACACTCTTCAGTGGGTTTAATCCTCCATGAGCTCACTGGGGCTAAGGAGACAACTTTGTGGCGATGCTTCCAAAAACGGAAACTTCTGAACTGCCAGCAACAGAGAAATCTGTGCATAGATTGAACATGAAACACCAGTATGTAAGAGCCTGCCTCACATCTTAACCTCTTGGGAGGTACCACTTTCTCCTAAAAAGCACAGGATCCTCACCCTCTTTCACACCCTCAGGTTTTGCTTTTGCTCTCTTCTCTCTAACACATGTGATGAATATTCTCTCATTAGGAGCTGCAGTCTTCCTTTCCAGGTTCACGTTCCTGGTCCATTTCAGGAGGTGGTTCGAGAACCCCATTCAGATCATTCACCAGCCTCCCAAATCAGTTGGGTTTTTCTCTCCGTACCCAGAACACCAGTGGAGTGCTGTCTTTCTGGGTACAGAAATATCCCTCACTGTTCTCCCCTTATTAGAATTTTTCTATGTAGGCCATTTTTCTTTGCACCTATGGCTTAAGATGGAGCCAAGGTCAAGACAGAAAATAATTTCACAATTAAACCCATCATTATTTGACGTTTAGATAGGCAGATATACTAAAGAATTATAAATGAAAAATATTTCCATTCCCCTCTACTTCTCTGTCGTGATATAAGGACTGTGACTAATTGTTCCTAAGAGTTTGTTGGGTTCACTTGTTACTTAAGACAAATAAGTCTTCTTATTAACATATTTCACAAAGACCTATTATTTTTAATATTACTTATGTTCTCCTCAGAAACACTCTCACAAACAACACAAAGCATCTACTACCACCTCTTCTGTGTGCTTGGTTTTTTTTTCTCAGCTTCTCTAGGTGAATCAAGTGTGGGGATAGATTTTTTTTTCTTAGCCTGGACATTGCTCAGCTTTTAAAATGGTTGAGGGCACTTGGTCTTTCTGCTTTTTAACCCAAACCCAACAGAATTCCTACCTTTTTTTAAAAAAAAAAAATAATTTCAAAAAGCTGTTGTGTTTGGCTGTTTCAAAATCAAAAGAAATTCTCTTCACTGTGGAATATTTTAAAAACAAAATTCTACCAGGCAAATGAACTTACTTTCTGTTAACAGTCTCATAGCCCTTCAGTGTTTGGCTCTAATTTTGGTTTTTAACACGTGTCTAGTCTTACTGGGGTTGAACTGGAAGACACTCAGACAATTCTTAGATAACAAGCAGGAAAAAACAATGTAAACCCCATATCCCAGAAGAACTAGAAACAGTGAACTACTCATAAGTAATGAAACCAGTTTCCTCAGCATCAGAACTTCTACTGAACCACAGAGTTTCAGAACTTTCCTCAAATCTGGTTGGGGCAAAGACAGGAAACTGCATCTTCTAAGCTTTAGAAATAGATCTTAAACATGTAAACATAAGATATTATGCCCCTGTCTTTTAAGTAACATTTATATTATCTCAAATAAACAGTCTTTCCAAAGTTAGTCTGTAATTGACATCTGACACAGTCCACATTGCAACAGATATGATAAGTGCAGTAAACAGCAGAAATTATGCTCCTCTGTGCTCTGAGAAACATTCATATTTCCTTGCACAGATAAACTTTATTTTGTTGCTACGCAACTCTCACACAACAGAGCATATTCTGCAGTAAATAAGAGTACAGATTTTACAACTGGAGGGCAAGCATGTGGCCTTTTGGGTTTTCTCCCCATTTTGAGTTCCAGCCCCAGCTTTAGTTCACATTATAATATTCCATCATTTCATTACAAAGCTGCCTCTAAAGCTCAGTAAGGGATATTTCAAACTGAGCAAAGCAGGAGAGTCAGAATGCACGAGTCCTTCCGAGGCTGATGGGAAACAAATGGTGGAGCTGGTGATGTCAGTGAAACCATGAAATCAAGGGTTTTTTTTTCTCTTTTTTAGTCTTCTTTAAAAATGAACATTAAACTTTCACAGCAAGATATTCAAAACCTTTGTGGCCTCTCGCTGCTCCCTGTAACACTGCCATACCTGCAAGGCAAGTGAGGCAGGTGAAGGGCTCCCCTCAGTTTTACCCAAGATGAGAACAGTAGAGTTGTATCTCCTTTGTTCTTTACAGTTGCAAAATTTCTCCTGAATTCCCTGGATATTTGGATTGTTTTGAGAACAAAGGCACAGATCCTGCATATCTCTGTATCCTCATCATAAGCAGAGTGAATAGCACTAAGATTTATCTGACTTAAGGGTGTGCCTGGAAACTAAATAGAACCACTAGGCTCTTCCCAAGTCATGGGTTAATGCCTCAATTATTCAAGTTTCTCTTCTACACATGTCTGCACATTCTACAAACTCTCCCAAGCAGCATCAGCCCCCCCTTGCCACTGTTAGCAGATGAATCCAGGTGAAAAATGTGACTTGGAGCTCCAGGTGGATGCAGCTGGGACAATTTGGGCTGCAGGGATTTGCATTAACCAAGGATCTAACCTATATCCAGTGCATGTATATAACAGTTGTCTGATTGCAGAGGGGTTTGTGCCACTTAAACAGCATAATTTTCCTAATTTTGCTTTGCTCTTTGGCTCCTTACAACTAAGAGTCCTCTGGGCTCCTACAGCATCCGTGCCACAAGGCCAGATGCTCACAAAGTCCTGGGACAGAGTCACTTGGGAAAGGACACTCTGTTCATAAGAAGGCAAGATTTAATCTCTACAATCTGCACTCTGGTTTCTCTAAACAGTGAGCAAGAAGTATCTTTTGCATTTTAAATTTCAGCATTTCTGTTTGCTATCGAAACATTTCTGTTTATAGTTTCACATTAAGAGCTAAGTTACTCCCAGGCATGGAAATTAATATCAGCGTTTGTTGCAAAACACATCGAAGTTTCTACATTGGTCTTACATAAAAGCCCATCTCTAATCACCTCCCAGTACAGCTTTCCTTAAGAGCCTGAGAAATTTGGAAACACCTGTAAAATTTGCTTTTGTGATCTCCTACAGTGCAGAGCGTTCCCTCAATTGCAGGATGAGGCCCACAGAGGAAATGCAGTTGGATTTTGTCTGGAAGCACAAGAGGCAATGCATGAGGCAAGAGTCTTCAGACTTAAATCTTGGAAAACAATACTTGATGTCTTCGTATCAGTGTTCTGCCAATTTCTTCCACTCGCCGGCATCCTGGAGGAGAAGTTGCAAACCAGTTAAAACCCCTGATTTTCCAACCCATTCTTGCACCTTTTCTTTTTCGGCCTCATAAAAATCTACATTCTGTCAGATGAAATCCACCCCTTTGCAACCAAAGATTTGCCACTACTTTTCTATGGATTTATTGCTCTCCTTGTGAAAAAAAAAGAAGTTTTTACTTAATCTAATCAGTTCCCCATTTATACAGCAGGGATAATAAGTCCTTTTCCCTTTCTCCACAGATTAACCTGTTTATATTGCAAACATTCCCCTCGTGCAAGTTGCTATAGCATCTTGCCCGGGGCAAATGAAAGCTCTGAGAAAACATGATTATGGAGAGGAAATGCTGATGTCCACCTGTCAGTGCCATTGCCAGGCGAAACTCTTCCTTCAGCATCTGGAGAACTTCTTTTGCTCCTTCTTCACCCTGGGAGATTATGAGACAATGTGAATTATTATCTGTACGTATATGTGTGTAGGTATAGACATGTATACGTGTGCCACAAAAGGTTTTATGCACAAACATAAATCCTGAGTGTTTTTCATAGCAAATTTTACATCAGATGATCTGGATGCACAGACACCATCACACACACACCCTGTGCACACACACACACGTATGTACATATAATAAGGCTGAACAGTGAGTCTAGGGATCGAAAATCATGCATTTGAGCTTTTCTTAACTTACTTGATAAGCCAATCCCCAGAGGAGAGGTCTTCCAATGAAAACAGCTTTGGCACCAAGGGCCAGTGCCTTGAGAACGTCCGTGCCTTTCCTCACGCCACCATCCAGGAACACCTCCACCTTCCCCTCCACAGCCTCCACAATTTCAGGCAAGACATCAATCTAAAAGAGTGAAACCAGAAACACAGCTTGGCTGCTTCTGAAGCCCTATTTATTTTTTGAGTGAGTTCTTACACATAGGATCCAAGTTTTAAAGCAGCTTAATGAGCAATTGCATGCCTAAATCTATACCCAAATAACACAGCTTTGTATTGAGAACCAGCAGTGACTGCAGGGTAGAAGGTACATACAAAGGTCAAATTTATTTGGAGAGTCACATAAATAGAATGAGAACCTGCAGAGTCTCACAAAATGGCCATCTGATCCCACCACACATCTCTGACACAAGTCAGTGTCTGATTTTTATGCAGAATATAAGAAACAGCCAACACTAAGGGGGCCTTGCCATGGTATTACCTCCCAAACTTCCAGTCTTCACTGGTTTGGGGATGAAATTGGATCACTCTCACTTTTTAAATAATCATCTTTGCTTCCCTGTTTAAATTTACCATTCCTTTATCCCAAGGGCCAGCTCAGGAGCCCAGAGGCAGCCACTGTACTTATAGACAAGGAGTAAGAGAAGCACATGCCTGGAGGAACTTAGAGGTGGCTGAAAATTTTTAATTGATATATTTTCCCTTTTGAAAATGCGTCTAATTACAAGGATGACTGTAGAGAAAAACTTCTTGATATAAGAAAAAATTAACTTTCCTCTAAATTTTGAGCAAGGTGGGAAAAAACTTCTTTTAATGCACATGTTTATTGCTTTCACCAAGCTCTGCTTACCCCTTTCTCTACTCATCCCCTACACCAGTGATACAAGTAAGGGGGAAAGTATTTTCACTGTTCTCAAGTTACAAGTAACCAGGGAATTAAATAATTCCTCATGCCATGCAAGAGGTCCCAGTGAAAGGATGAGTCTCCTCAATTCAAGCCTGGAGCATTCATTACAGGGCAACTTTTCCTGTAAGGCCACCTAAATAGTTCCTATTCATGAAAATCAGGAAAGGGACGTCACCAGAAGCCAAATATTAAGGAGACTGGAAACAGTGTGTGGAAGTAAGACAAAAGACACACAAATTCATGTCTTTCAAATACGGATGTAATTAATTTCCTTTCTAATGAATAAAAATGACTAGAAGATGGGGGGAAAAACTTGAAAGTGCAGTTTGTTTTTAGATTTGGATTAAAATTTTCTTGAAGTTTGGCACTTGCTGTGATTTTCCCCCTCCCTTTGGTTTTGCTCTCTTGCCAAACATATTTTGGATCTATTTCCATATACAGAGACCACTTTCTACATCCTGACAAACTGTACCAACATTAAAGTGCTCTAATAACTAAAGCATGGTGCAAACCATAATTAAAACATAGATTTCCTCAATGTGTAACTAGACACTAGAAATATTGACCAGCTTGGGTTCAGCTCACGATCTGAAACCCCATGAAATTGAAGCAAATGATTATGTTCCTAAATCAGAAACATTTAACATGGCCTGATACAGACACATTATAAAACCTGCATTGTGAAGTGTTGCTCTTTGTACCATAAACCCAGTTCTCCTCTGCCCTGCGGTGTTGCAAAGGAGTAACCCCTAACACGGAGTTTGCAAATTTCTGTTCTACTGCAGCTATCAAAAATTAATTTGTATTTCTTGAACTCTCTCATTCCTAAAAAGTATGTTTTTAACATCCTTATACATTGTTCCTGTTGGATTACCTCACACACAGGCTTGACCAAGATTTTTAAATACACTCAGTGAAATTGGGAATATACTCCCAGGAGGTGACAAGAGGACCTGTTTCCCTCTCCCTTCAGGAAATCATCATGGAAAACAGGAGGTTTTTCATCAAGAATATATTGAAAATACTCAGAAAGGCACAACTGTGCTTTGATTCTCCTCCCTTTCATTCTCTTTTTATTTGTGCAGCTTTCCCACACCAAATGAAGCAAGATGAGTGATGACTGGAATTTTGGGGATTTTCCTTCATCCTGAGCACAAAGTTTTTCATTTTCCTTTACTTCTCTCTTTTTTGCCAACCGAGAAATTCTCAAATCCCTTTCACCTTTGGAAAAGGCATGGGGTAGCACGACAAGGAAAAGGAAAAAGGAAAAACTGTAATTTAACCCCCCTCTCCCTTTTCCAAAGGTGAAAATATTTGAAAGGAGAAAAATGGAGAGTTTCATTCTGTCTTTAGCTGTTCCTTAGCTGTAATTTTTCAGAAGCCTCTTAAGAATATTAAAAGAGAAAAACAATCCTAATAAACCTTCAGTGTGCTGCAAATGACAACAAGGGTTTTTTCAAAAAAGAATGAGAAAGAAGAAATGAAAAAGGGGACTGGAAAAAAATTCTGAAAGATTTTCCAGTTTGATCTACCAAGGAAAAGCTGTGTCTAACTCAGGGTATGATGTGACATACACAGAAAAGTGGAGAGAGGTTATTACTCATGGCTTAAGGCATAGAACACATATTCCAGGTTTTTCTTCCAGCTTCCACATGGTCAGAGAAAGCAAACAAGAAGCCAAAAGGCAGAGAAAATTAGCGATTACCGGAGCATACTGGCATCAGTACTTACAGTAGCAGGGACCCCATCGAGCTGTCGTGCTCCATGATTTGATACCAGGATCCCATTTACCCCAATCTTTACAGCTTCTTTGGCATCATCAGCTAGGAAAAAACCCAAACAAACAGGATATGCCCTTCCATAACTGGGAGCTTTTAGACACCACAATGAGGGAATCACTAAAAACACTATTGCCAGCTCCTACAAAGCCACCTTAGGGCTTCAGCCTTCCAAAGCCTCACCTCAAAACAGAAAAAAGTTTTATCTTTAAGTAATACAACCTAAAAGGTAGTTCGAAATGTTGGAGCAGAACATTTTATCCCTTTGGATCAGCAGCCACTTCGATTGCTAGCCTTTATTTTCTCTCCTACATTCCAGAAATCATCAGCAAGAAGTTACTTTGCTGGAGGATTTGTCCACTCCAAAACCATCGGCATGATTACATTAATGGTGGTGGTGATGACAACACCAGGCACTTATTCCAGCAGCTGCTTCCACAAACACCTTCATTGCTGGGCTCCTAGGGGTGCAGGAGCAAGTGACAGTTCTTCCCTTGCCTTCCCCCGGGAAGCAGCAGAGCTACACACCCCTGAGGATCCCTTTCACCACGACGGGCAGCGAGGTCAGCCCCCGGAGCCACTTGATGTCCTCCCAGTTGACGCTGGCATCGATGGCCTCCGCCACATACACAGCCAGCCCGCTGTTTTCTCCAAAGTCCTTCCCTGAGGAAAATGCCAGGTCGCTGCTGGAAAAGTTTTTTAATCTAAAGTGACAAAAGACACAGAAAAATAGTCTGAGCAAGACTTACTGCAGCCATGACTCAGTCCCAATGCCAGCATTCAGGACACCTGTGTTAAAGCTTTGCCGCACTGCAGGGCAGGAGCAAAACCAGCCCGTCCCAGCATGTCAGAGCCCAGCCCTCAGTGAGCCAAAACCTCTGGCTGACAAAGCATTTGATAACCAACAATCTTTAGTGTCCCTTCCACACCAAGCCTTTCTATGCTTTGTGATAACGCTGGGGCAAGTTTCTCTGGCCCAAGGCAACAGTCTGACTTCTACAGGAAAAGACACAGGGTTGGATTTTGTTAGTTTTCAAATCCAGGGAATTCAGCTATGAAAAGAATACGGGTGGTTGGTGGAGGGGAGAAGGAGGAAGTGAAGTTTTCTTAAGCTCCATGAATTAGATGGATGTGCATGAAGCCCTGCAAAGAAATCAGAATGTTTATCTGTCCAATAAAGCAAACAGCCAGCCTGTTTATCTTGTGTCCCTTTTGTATGTTTCCTTGTAAAACGCAGCAGGGAAAGGATGCTCATGTGAAAACATTAGCTATTATTTGGGTTTTTCAGCAACAAATCCATCTCACAGGTTCTGGTACACCCGTGTCCCACATGAGAATAATTACCCTGCTCTTCGGAAACTGCGTTGTGTTCCACGTTGGGCTATTTAATACTCACATTTCACATTTTGGGAAGTGCATGAGTGTTTTTGCATGGAACCTGGCTGGTCTCACTGCTGATTTCATGCCTGCAACAAGCAGCATTTCACATGGCTTTTCTGTTCAGTTCCAGGCCCAGAAGCAAATGAGAAAGGAACAGGCTCTCGGCAAGATCCAGCTTTTCAGCTGTTGGTTTGTGGAGGGTGGGGTGCCCAGAGAAAAACAGAACCATGGATAAGATTATATAAATAACTGTTGTTTTTCTTGGCCTGGGAAATGCAGATCAACACTTGGATGAATGTTGCCTTACATACATTTCGGAGCACAATGGCACCTTGTTGTTGCTTTGAAACTTTGTTGAAAACCCGAAGCCAAGAAAAAGTTATCACGCAAATGAGCAGAGCCCCACGCTAGGAGAGTTTCAGCGCGGCCTCTGCAACAAAGCGCTGCCCAAGCGGCGCTCGGAAATCTGGAATGATTAATTGGAACCTTTAAGGATTACTCCGATTTCATATGATTTCATACGGTTCACTCAAAACCTTGTTATGGTTTGGTCAGGTGGGGTCAAAGTGTTTTAGAAACGCTCTACCGCTTTCCTCAAATGTCTTTGTGTTATTGGACTCGCATTCAAAAACTCTTCAACCTCAGGCCTTAACATTCTATTGCCCCTGGAAAATAAGCTATTTTAAATAATTGTTTAATTTTTTTTTTAGGGTAAAAGGTCAGTGTGTATTGATAATGTGTCAAACACAGATCTTCAGCTCCAATTCCTGCATATCCCATCAACTAAAATTCTTCCAGCCAGGCCTTGGCTGCTAAGCCTGTGCCAGCACTTCAGCACATGTTTATCAGGGCAGTTCCTACAGTCTATCAATTCATATTTACAAAAGGCCAGGCAAATCAGCACCTTTACAACACAGTTGTAAGGTTAAAATTCTGGTTTAACTCTGTTAAAATTGAATTCCTCATTGCCCCTCCCGTGGGGAGGAACTAGAATTAGTGCTGAAGTCAATCCTGAGGCCGCAAATTCTGAGACACAGAAAATATCCCAAAACAAACTTTGGGGTAGAAACTGCTCTCATGGAGAATTTAGAAAGACTGATACCCACGTGTTTCTGTATTTGAGTAAAAGAAGACCTGAGGTTGCTCAGAAAGGGACTCTGCAGTTGGTAGCAACATGGCCCTGGACCCAGAGCAGTGTCATGGGACAACATAGAAGGAACCATAACACCTTTTGGAAAGGAATTTTGGCCCACAAATCCAGGCCCCTTTCAGGTTTGAAGATAGCCAAGAATACATTGACACATACATAAAGAAATGCCCCATGTCTCTTCATCAGCCTGCAGCCTCACACTGCCTGGAACGGTGTCTCTTACACTCTGCAAGCAGCCAGGAAAGCTTGGTTTGGACCCAAAGCAGATCCCAGCCCAAGCAAGAAATACACTCACAGCTCCACAGGGCTATTGCCCGGGACAAATTTCTGCCCCATCAGCCCGTGGCCCTGCCACGCTCCCACCCCACAGCCCGCCAGCAGATCCACCTGAGGTGCGGGGGAAGCTGGAACTTGTTGCGCACGTCGGCGACGCGCCGGCCAAGGTACGGGGTGTCCACGGTGACGAAGATCCCTCTGTATCCGGCTCTCTCCGCACGCCTCACCAGGGACTCCGTGACCTCCCGGTCCTTGTACACGTACAGCTGGAGCCAGCGAAGGCCGCCCGGAGCTGCCTCGGCCACCTCCTCAATGGAAGAGGTGGCCCAGGAGCTCAGCATCATCCCTGTCCCCACGGCCTGGCAGGCTGGAGGGATACAGAGTGATATTCTCTAAACGGGAGCATTAAAGTAATGCATTTAAAGCTTCCAACCTTTTAAACACTGCCACGTTGCCTGCCAAAAATCACCCTCCCCAGGGGCCATTGCCAACCCAGGTTGCACCAGCTAACCTCACAGAGACGTTTTTATGAATCTATCACTTATTCTTTTTAGAGTAATCTGTCACTTATTGCAAAATAAAGGAAAACACGCTGTAAAACTCAAAAATATTATAGAAAACCTAATTTTCTTTGGTCTACCACAGTATGCATATTTTTAATGTAAATGGACCTCTGTTTCAAGACGTCATCCCCAGCCCGTGGAGGAATTAAAAAGTGGTCTTTATGACAACATTTTATTAAATAAGGATTACAAGCCTCTTGGAGTGGAAACTTATGAACAGCTTATTCAAACAAATTGGTTACACCCTCCCAGGGCCACCAGGCAATTTTCCCTCACTGGAAATACAGTAGCAATGACCCAAACCTCTCTAGTTCTTGGTCATTTCGTTTCTCTCCCCGAAATTACTGGACATCGTTCCCTCGATATCAGGAATGAGCGAGAGGGTCGCTAACCCGGCAATTGCAAAACCCTCACATCAGATAAGAGAGAAATGTAAATGTTATGGTTCAATCTGCCTTTAGGTATCCATTTATTTCCATTTTTTCCTTTTATTCCCAAGTCTACCTCTACAGCCCTATGGTTGCAAAAGCAAAAATTAATTTAGAAACTGCACAATAAAACATTTTTGATAAATAGAAGATTTAAATAATCATATATCACCATATCCTTTCAGCTTAGCTGCATATGTAGCAATAGAGAAAATAAGGCTCCCCTCTTTTTTAAGATCAGATTTAAGCAGTTTGGTTCAATCAGAGTTCAGTCATCCCAACTGGGGTTATGGCATTTCCATGCAAGAATGCTTACAAAATTCTCCTCGTCTCTCCTGTGAAGTTCACAACTCTCTGGTGAAGCACCAGCTCAACACATATAGTTTAGATCTCTCAGGCAAATCCAAAGTTCACAGACAAAATTTTTCAAAGTTTTAGAAATTCCCTGTTTTGGTTGATCTGTGCTTTACCTTGATCACTTTAAAGCTTATTTTGACAATTTTCTAGACTTTTAAAATCATGAGATACAGAGGCCTGAAGGGTTGCCAGGTTTGGTTGGGGTTTTTTTTCTACCTCAAATTAGGTTTTTCTAAAAATACACTCCCACTCGTCACACATTTAGCTGCAGTAGAAGAAAACAGAAGCAATTCATTTCCTCCAACAACCTTATTTTACACTTCGCTTTTGGGGTGCTGCAAATTATTTATTATTTCAAATCAGTCCTACTACAGTCGTATTCCCACAGGATGCTCTTGCTGCAATATGTGACATTTGCCAGAGTTTAAACATCAGATGTTTTTGTAAACCAGCCTTTCCTCGTGCCATTTCAGCTTGCTTTTAGTTGCTTGTTTTTTGTGGGGTTTTTTCCCAGGTTTTCTTTTAATCCTGAGCATTGCCCAAAGGACACATTCACCCTTATACACCCTGCAGGCTCCTTACGGGGTCCACAAAAGAGCAGAGAGCACAGCTTTAGCCACACACAGGTGGCTGGGAAAGTCCATGGGATCACAAAATGGTAAAGAATCTCTTCCTAATTCATATCTAATCCAAACCTGGCCTCTGGCAGTTTGAAGCCATTCATTCTTGGAGAACTCAACTGAAGTATTTTACATAGCAACAAACAGGACAGGACCCACTTGGGAGCTCCACTGGGGAACAGAGCATTGACCTTTTTTAGCCCCTTTTTCATCCTGAAGCCTCAGAGTATTCTCCTCCCATCTGATGGGGCATCACTTCATTACGTGGTTTGGGAAGGGTATGGAATGGGCAGCTCAGAGGCAACATACTTCAGGGAGGACACTGGAAAAGAGCCCAGTTCAAGCTTGCGTATTTTGTCAGGGTTACCTTGTATGGGAATGGGAACTTGCTTTTTTCCTCTAGCTGGGCAAATTCCCATCATTTCCCTTTTAGGGGCATCTCCAAAGCCCAGCAGCCAAACTGCCCCACTGCAGACATTTTCCCCCTGAATCCACCAGTGAATCCACTGTTCTCAAGCTAAGGGCCAGGGGACATTCCTTGGGATCAACACGATGTGCTTTTGGCACAGTGGCATTTCTCAGGAGCAGCAGCCGTGTTCTCAGAGCTGCATCTCCCAAGGAACAGAGCTGTTTAAAGAACTTCAAGTTACTCTCTTGACAAACCACACTTGGCTGAGAGATCCCTGTCAGCATCCCCTCTCTCAGCCCTTACAAAACCCTGCCATGCTCCTGTTGACACAACGCGTTTTGTCAGCTGTGCAGGAAGGCTGGAGGGGAAGGGACACGTGGCCAAAACGGATCTGGGATCTGGCTGGCCCAGGAGGGCTGGCATGCCAGGCTGCCTGTGCAGACTTGCAGCACAAAGTCCCCTGGCCTTGCTGCGCTCCGGGGGGAATCCAGGCCAGGTCAGCCCAGGCCACATTCTCCCATGTGAATATTGTCCTTTCCATGACTCTGGATTGACAGCAATTTTCATACCTCAAAATTTAACTAATTTTTTTGATCACCGCATAGGTAACAGGTGGGTACAAAGTCCTGCTGTTTTCACTGTGGCTGAGCACAAAATGTAATAGGTGGCCAAATCTTTCCTTCCCAGTCACAACCATGAAACCCAAATTTCGGTGCTCAGCAGCCTTGATGCTCAGCAAAAGCACAGTAGCAGCCTGTTAAGAGCCAAAGGAACAAAGGTGTTGCTCCCTCTCTGGTGGGAATGACAGAGCTGCCAGAAACTCAACTAAAACAGGGGAAAAAAGCTTTTCAGTCAATATTCCTGTTCTCCATTTGGCAGAGCAAACGGTGCAGTCACGTCGCAGGTGATGGTGAAACCCTTCCTGCGTCAGCAGCAGCTTGGAGCGTGGTTGGAGTGCAGCTGCAGAGGGCAAACACAGAACTTCAGCCCTGAGCAACTCTCAGCGACACTTTTCAAAAACCTGGCCAAGAAAACAGTCAGGTTCTCAGCCTGATTTTCAGGCAGTCATGGAGAAGCCAGGTACTGCAATGCTGCTTTGGGGGGAAAACACAGGAAGTTAAACTACTCAGTAAGTGCAACATGGAATAAGCAGGAATGTACAGAGAATAGAAATCTCAATAAAATAATGCTACAAATCTGTTTATAATCAATTAAGTTGCAAAAAACTGCTGTTTCTTGTGAAGCAGCTGGATGGTGCACAAGATTTTGAGCCAGTGTATTTGAGGGGGGTCCTGTTGACACGGGGATCACGTTGGTTTGGAAGAACTGCATGAAGTCAGGATGGCAAATGAATGTCTTGGCAGGGAGGAACAGTGAATCTTCTGATGGACAAGCAAGGAAAAAAGATCCCATAGAATCAGAGGGGTTCTATTGAAAAGTGTTTAGAGAACGACCTTTTGCTCTTTAGTGGCTAAGATTATTCATTGAATTTGGCAAATATTTTTAGTCAAAGAGGTTGAAATTGGAGCGGGAAGGATGAGAAAAAAACACCTAAGTCAAAATGTCATGTGTTGATCTTTTCAAAATGGAAATGTTTTCTCCTGAGCTAACACTTTTGTTTCAAAACAGAACTATAGCTAAAAGCATTAGCCAGTAGGAAAATGAAATAAAACATTGTGTTTTGGATCAAATGAAACATTTCAGTTAATCCAAAACAATTTTCCTCCCAATTTTTAAGTTTCTACTGAACAGAAAATCCATTCTTTGGAAAATTGCCACATACACTGATGAACTACAACTAAAATGCCAGGGAATATACTTGAAGGAAGACCTAGAAAAACTGGGATAACTGCCAAGGTGCATGAAATTGTTTCAAGGACAAGAGAGCTTTCTCTGTAAGGAAGGACTCCTGGTACATTTAGATGTGTCAAAGAAAACTGAGGAGCAGCCTTATTACAGCCTGCATAAACTTTTTAAAAAATTCATTTATTATTTTAAAGCCTAGCTAACAGGAGTACAAGTAAATCCAACACCTGGATTTGAGGCTGTGCAAGGTTTGACCATAAATTGCAGTTTATTCTGCTCAGAGTGGCGTTACTTAACCTTTGGAATAACTTACATTGTGTTGGCTGGCCTGTCACCAGCAACTTTTAAAATTATAATTGGATGTTTTTCCCAGGAAAGATCCTCTACTAATGCGAAAGAACTGTCCATGTTTAAGGTGAGCTGACAGACTTGGGCCTGTTGTGGGAAGGTGCACACTCCTCTCCACCAGCTTGGTTGCTGCAGGAGAGCATCCCTCAGGAAGCAGCAGCCCCCAAAACCCTGACAAGCCCCAGAGCAAGGGGTTGTGAGGGCAGGGGGTTCTAAGGGACACCACGACATGTGGCACTTGCCCCTACAGCACAGGGGCAAACCTGTGGAAGAGCAGAGCAGTTCCAGGCAAGACGCTGTGCCTCAAGGAAATTCCTTGGTGGGATCAAGCAAGGGAAGGAGCTGTCCCTGCTCCTCGCAGCACCCTGCTCTGCAGGTGTCAAGGATCTGAACCCAAGATTATCTCTGGGGTTCAAGCCCAGCCAGGCAGACTCGTGGCACACAGGGATGCTCCTTTGGGAGCATCCCAGTACACCCCAATACGAGCCAGGGCGCTGCTGGGAAGGGGCAGGACTCAGACTGTCAAGGATCACGACCATGCAGAGGCACCACCACATACAGCACTTCCTACACACCTGGGACAAAAAAAGCAGGCTTATGGAACATGCTTTGCAAAAGCCACAGGACTATGGATCAAACTTCCTTGGCTTGTGCTGAAGCAGAAGCTGAATTAAAGCAACCAACAGTTTGCTCACTCCAACTGTGTGCTACTGCTGGAATAGAAGAGAAGTGGGATGTGGCAAACCCCCTGATCCTGAGTGTCCCAAGTTTCAGGGAACCTTTAAGCCAAACGTGTACTTTAGAGCTAATTCCTGTCATTTTACAAGGTCAAACCAAAAGCTTGGCACTGAGCGCCTCGCTCCACCTCTCACAGCACAAAACCAAAGCCACTTTTTTTCTCCCCAAAATTCCAATGCAATACAGGGGGTGTGAATTTAATAATGTGCTCCTTTGAAAGCAGTGAAAAATTCACCAGCTCCCATGGATGTGTTTACTGGACCACACATTCCAACCGGTGCCAGTACTCCAAGATCTCCTAGCTTGAAGACCCAGGAACATTAAATGCAATAATCATGTGTTAAAGTTTGAAAATTCAAGTGCACAAAAATCAGGAAATTCCAGAATTAAGTTATTGCCACAGACATAACTCATCCCTGGTACTCAGCCTTATTGTACCACTCGATTTTGCATGCCCTTGAGGATTTATGCCTTAAAAAGTGGCCAGGCTGCAGCACCAGTGGGAGTTTTTGCTAAGAACCATCCTGAATTCTGTGCATTTCAATTCTCGCTCTCACCATTACATTAATATGTTTGCACTTAACAGGGTAATGCTTCAGAGTTTCCTCCCGGCACAACCTGGCCCAGAATTAATCGGTGAGCGCTGCCAAAGGACGGGAAGCCCCGCGGCTGCCGCCGGCCCTTCCCAACCCATTCGAGGTGTTGGATCGCCATCGCGTGGAGCGCGCCGGCACTCACAGACAGCCCAGAAAGCGGCGCCTTCCCAATAAAGCTCCTGGGAGGGGGAAAACCGTGGCCTCAAACATACCGGAAAATTGAAGAGGTGTGTTTTTACAGAGATGGCTGCTGGAGCTGTGCTGTAACCCATCCCCATGCACATCACAGCGATGAGAGCTGGGAACAGCTCCCGCTGCAGGGCTGAGAATTAGACCCGCTTCACACCAGTGTCTACTGCACTGGTCGTGGAAATGCTGTTAAGACGAATAACCCAGCCATGCAAGGATTATTATTGTTTTTTAAACAGCACCTATTTAGGTTTTGTATCCTTTTTCATTCAGCGCTGGAGCACGGAAATGCACAGCTCACACCTCTTCCTCAGATTTGGTGCCATTCTGCAGCTTAAGTTACAGGAGTGGGAGACAGTTCCCCATCGGAATTCTGGTCAACATCCTTTTTTAAGCTGCAGCCTCTGTGCTGGCAACATCTTTGTGCAGCTTCTAGCCCAGAGGGGCCCTTATCTTGCTGCCTCCCTGGGATGCTCTCAGAGAGCTCTCTTCAAAGCAAGGATTTTTCCCAGGCAAACAAAGGCCGCTGAATTTCTAGAATCAATACTCTAACAGGAAGAGTGTTGCTGTGACAATATATATGGTTATATAGAATGTGTAGATAGATACATAGATGCAGTTTTCAATTCTATATGTAACAAATTGCATACTTTATTTCCCACCCCTGCTTCACGGAGAGAGAAGCCACACTCAAACGAGTGAAACAGTAAAAAACAAACCCAAAAATCAAGCTGGTTACTCTGAGCAGCAACTCAAACCCACCCAGGAGCAAGGAACCAAGCTGGGATCCCCAGGCAGCAGGCACAGCACTGCCTGTCCCTCTCTACCCGCGGCACGGGGACGTGGCAGGGCTCACCTCTGGCCGTGGCCGTCTCTCCGTGGGGGTGAGCCATGCGCTGCATCGCGGTGGCGGCGACACACACGGGCATGGTGACCCTGTGCCCCAGCACCGAGGTGGACAGGTCCATCACTGACACGTCCCTGAGCACCCGGGGGTACAGCTTCCACCTGGCACAGATACAAACACACAGCGTTTCAAACAGCTGCAGCATCGGGGTGATTTACAGCTCCCAACGGGCAAGAGCAGGTTTTCCTGCTGTCCTATGGGCTGGAACAGAATCCCGCACAGAATCCCACTGTGTGACCCAGAGCTGCAGCAAAACCCCTGCAAGGCACTAAACCTACAGGGAGCATCCAAGGAAGGACCAAAGAGCAGGGAGGGTGAAAGAGGCACAGACTCCTTGAACATTATTAGCTGGTATCATTTGAAAGCAAAGACAGGAGCTCCAAAATAAAAAGGTTCATGGTGGGTCTCAGCCCCCTCCAAAGCCTTGGGGCAGAACTGGGTGAAAGATGCTGTTACCAGTCTCCCTGAGTCATCTCTTCTATGGACTAGGGAAGCAAAAGACACAGGATTTTTGGATAACACAAGCCTTGGCCTGCATGCTTAGAACTCCCGTTCCAAAAATAGAGCAAACTAAACCACACTTAACCTGAAATTACAGTTTATTGCAATCAGGCTGGACACCACATGTCTGCACACACAGAAATTTATCTTTTTCTTTTTTCCCCCCCCCAACAAAACAGCATCAGAAGATTGTGATCCCTATTACAGGATCAACTAGACACCACAGCATCCAAAGTTTTATGAAGAGGGTTGCATTCCTGGGAATACCTGTGCAGTGGGACTTTTTCCCACCCTCCAGGTGTTGTCACAGCACTGCCACCACTAGAAGCCACAAGAAGGGGTTAATACCTGGGGCTGTGAGCTCAGCCAGCCCAAAGCCTCTCTGCAAGCACCAACCTCTCTGCAAGGCCTCCCTCTCTCCCAAAGGGCTCCCATGGCTCCTGAACTGTAACTCCAGAAAAGAATTAAAAATGTGTGGTCTAACACTGCTGAACCTGACCAGCTGCTCAGCACCAGAACAATATTACAATTATCAGCATGGAGATAGAAGCAGGGCCACTGTTACCCTCTGACAGGGAATAGAGGCGAGATTGAGCTCATGTATTAAAATGACAAGTCAGGGGGAAAAAAAAGACAAAATCTCTCTATTTTCTAGAAAGATCAAGAGGCATTTTCCCAAGAAGCCTGGGACAGGGCCAGGACGAGACCCACCTTTCTGAAGGCCTGGAGCACGGGGCTGTGCCAGCTCTCCAGGAAGTGCACCCCAGGGAGGAGAAGGACAGTTATGATGCTTGGAAGGAGATGTGTGGCTGTGGAAGTCAGCTGTGCTGCTCAGTGCCAAGACACACAGCAAGAACATCTCCTCACACTTGTTTTTATGCCATTGTATTTGTTATTTTTCGGGGAGGATGGGCTGAGGGTGGGACAAAGAAAACACGACTTCTTTCTCCCTCTTCTTTCCTAATCCTCATTCCGAAGGCTTGCACTCTGCTCTGAAGCATCTTTGCCCAGCAAACAAAGAAAACAAAAATCCCTTTGTAACCTTGCTCATTTATGCAATCAAACCCAAAAGCATAAAGGATGTGGAGCATCTCCCTCTTCCCCAGGCTCCTGGTTTCTCTGACCTGTCAGACTGTTACGTGCCACTGCCATGTCACAGCCAGCCTGTAAGGGTCACTCCTGAGATACAACATCCCTGTTGTGCCTTTAGCTGCGAAAAGAAACAAGAGAAGCCAAAATCCTCCCAGCAGTGCATGCAAGAAAAATGATGCAGTCCCAAGCAGCGATACCTTACCAGGTCCCATCCTCTCAATCAACATCCAGTCCGTGCTCCTGACCCAGGATTGACTGGGTCCCACAGAAACACCAAACAGGTTCACCACCTGAGTATAAGCATCCTTTAATAAAACCTGATCTTGCTTTGGAAACTCAGATGTTTCCAGCTCTGAGTCTGATGGACATTTGAAGCCAAGCATTTTCTGGACAAGCTATAGGGAAATGTCCTTAAGAGCAGCAAGGAAACCCCAGGAGCGGCATTTCCCAGTCATCAGGGCTCATGGTCATTCAGCTGCCACACAGCACCTGCTTCCTCCAAGTCTTTCAGTGAAGCATTTCCTGCATATTTTGGAAAAAAAACTTGGATTTTTTTTTTTAAATTATAATTCATCATCTCCTTATCGCCCACATCTTTTTCCAGCCAAGTCCACACTCATGTGCTGCAATCAGCAACTGAGTGAATGCATCCTTCTTCCCAGCTGGAAGCGGGAGATGCCGCAGTAGGGAAGGCAGCGAGCATTCCCAATTTAGGCAACTTCAGCTAAAAGCTGTTTTGAAAGAAGGATTAAAGGGAAGGAAGGGGGATTAATCTTTTGGGGTTATTTTCCTTTTTTCTCCATGCTCAAAAAATTTACGATTGTAAATTATCTTGCAGTGGGGTAAGAGGGAAGCACTGGCTGCTTTCAGCTATGAAAAACATTGAAATTTTCAAACTGCAACATATTTCCAAGCAGCTCTTCCTGTTCCCCTCCTGAGTTGTCCCCAATAATCCCCTCGTGCTGCAGGGCAAGCAGTGCACTTGGGAAAAGACACACTGATCAAAGTCTCCATCCGAATCCCAGCCCCATTTGCTGCCCTTCTCTCCCCTACAGCTGCACTTCCCATCAGAAGGAGCAGGGGCTGGTGCTGTGCCAGGCTAAGCAACAGTGGCTTTTCCTTGAGGAAAATGGATCTTCCCTCCCAGGATGTCTTGCCATCCGCACCCTTTTCCCGGTGCTCTGGGAATCCGAGGTGAAAGACATCACAACAATGTAACTAAATTATTATTCCAAGCATTTCTTTTCTCCCCCTACAACTTCCCGGGCTTTCTGACCCAGTCACTCTCAGCCTTGCTTTTATGACCAATATTAAAATTACTTCTGTGGCCATTTTAATGCCTTTAATTGCTACAAGGTAACACCACATTTGCAGAAAGCCTGCATTGATGGCTGAAGCAGCAGCTGCTGTCTCTTGCAAACGATAGAACAAGGCAGCTTCTCCCAAGGCCCCTGGGAATTCCATGGTGGAGCGCATCAGGGCGGATTAGCAGGAGCCTGTTCCTACACACACCAACATCCCCCTTCCTTGACATGGTGAGAGGGAAGACTCCAGACTGATTCTCTGAATGCCATCGAGCTAAAGGCATCCTGACCTTGTCACAAAAATTTCTTCTCCATTCAGGCCCCTCGGTGCTGTGACAACTCGAGGGGATTTCAGTGCCAGACAGAGCTGGGAGCACACTCAACCTTCCAGGATGCAGAGCAAACCCGAGGTGAAGGCAGTCAGACACCACAGGGAATGACATATGCTCTGACATCCCAAATCATCTCTTCTGGCCTTAATGCCTCACTTATGCCAGTGCCATTTGAGAGCTAGGAATAAGAAATACCTATCTGGCCTCAGCAGGAACACACTGATGTCAACATCCGAGTGCTGGTTCTTCCCTCAGTCCCAGAGGAACTGGGAGCTGGGGGAGAGTCGCTGTACCTGGTGTTGAACATCTTAAACGCTGTCCCTGTGGAGGCAGTTTATGCTCTGCTATCTGATTACACAAAGTACTTGACAGTCAAAAGGCCAAGACATTCATTTTATAATCCAATGAGCATGAATTGTGCTACTCCAAAAATTGCATGGGGTGTTCCAAAGATATTGTAGGATCCAGCAACACAACCAGCCACTAAGGTTAGTTCTTGATAATTATATTAATCCTTAATAATCACCTATTTATTTCTCCAGAAATAAAACCATTTGTTTGCCAAAAAAACCCAAAGAATTCAGGAATGAGCCCAACACTGGTTTTCCTCCCTCACCCCAGTCTTGCTCACCTGAATAACCTGCACCACAAAGGTACAGGCTAACAATTTATGCTTCTGGTTCAGTTTTGTGCTTTCTCTTCCATTTAAACTTGAGCATATACGTACATAAATATGTAATGAACTGGAAACTTTTTAAATCAGGCTGAACCCTGCAACTAAGCTTCTGACAGGGGAAATCAATGGGAAATGAAGCTGAACATACTCCTACCTTGCACAAAATTATCTGACTTGGTGATCTTTGTGACTCGAGGGTGTAAAGTCCACCTGACTTTATATTTACCAACAAGCTGCACTCAGGAACAGGCAGAAACACCAGGACTGTGTGAGGGTCAGAGTGAGCAGCACTTCCCCACCTGTAGCAGCTGGGCCATGCTTCTCCCAACAGCATCCAAGAGAAGAAGAAAGATTTTTTCAAAGTCCCTTGTGTCAAATAGGTCTTATAAACCAAAACATTACCAAGTTTTTATAGCAGGTTTCTGCTGTTCAGAAATGTATTCCCAGGAAGCCGTTGCAAACATGGTCTAATAACTGTTAATGGCGGCATCCCATATGCTGAGAAAATGGGATCTTGTTTTCTTTCAGACAAATATAAAAAGGGAGGGGGAACAAACACATCTCCAGCCCCTTCATCCCCACACTGCCGAGGGGCAGGAACCCAGCACTGAGGGACTTTCAGCTACACCAAATTTCACTGATTTCTTCTAATCTCTCAGGCCATTCAAGGCACTGCTAACGAACATCTCCTTCAGTTCCAGGCTGCCTGCAAATGCCACAGTTTTGAACACCTAAAACTGGAGGTTTTTATTGAAAATACGATGGAAGATGCAGGAAAGGTGAGGTAAGCCTGAACCCCACAGGCAACCAGCCCAATGGGAGGTGGTCTCTTATCAGAGGAATCCATCCCTGTGGCGGGAAACAGCTTCAGAGCAGAGCTGCCTTTATCTCCCTGCCAACACCCAGCTCTGCTAATGCCAGCACAGCAAGGGACATGCCCAGCTCTGTCAGCCTGTTTGTGGCAGCTCTAGATCCAACTGCATCATGACGAGTTCCAGCAGTTACAAGTAAAATGTTCTCTGCCCCTGCAGTTTATTGCCTCCAAGTCCTTCCTTGGAGGGTCCTTTCCTTAATGTCTCATTTTGGTTTTATGAGGGCAAGTGACATCAGAGCATCTGGAAGCATTAAAAAAGATACAATAAAAACTAGGTGAGCTCTACTCCATCCCCTCCTGCTCCTATTTACTCCTCAGAGCAATCTTTTGGCTTGTGCTTGAGCATGGAAATTCCAGTCTGCAATGGCAGCTTCTGCATGGAGCTAGGAGGTCTGGAATAAGCAGTGGAGGTGAGTTGCTTCTCTTGACATTATAAAGCTTTTCTATATGTGTCCTTAAAATTAAGATTCTGGGCCCATTTCTGCAACCTGACCTTTGAGATCCTGCTAAATGAATTATCACCGAGCTTTCTACAACTTTCGACTTTCATGAGGTTTCCAGCTGAATTTCCCATAGCCTATGGAAAAGTGACTGGAGCAGTGAGTAGGATTGCTGCTCTGCAGCAGGAAAGCAAAGCAGGGAGGGAGAAAGACTAAAGATAAAATGGGAAAATGGTGGTTTGGTTTGTTAGACTCAGAGGAATTCAAGACAAAGCCTTTGCAAAGACAAGTGCAGGGGGTTAAATGTCTGCACCAACAGAGCCCCTGAAGGAAGGAGATGTCAGCAGCTGTTTGAGCAGCTTGACAGGGCTCAGCTGGGCTGAGGGCAGCAGCCTCCAGCTGCCTCCTTCCCTCTGCCCTGCCCAGGGACATTTGGGAGTAGGGAACCAATGATGTGATGTGAGTTATGACACTTTGCCGAATCCCACAGCAAGTGCCCACTGACCTTGGCCTTCTGAGGCTAAGGGTGACTTGAGCCCAGGTTTTGACAACAGTTCAGGGGGGTCAGTCTAAGTCAAAACTGGTTAATAATAGATCCCATCATTTACAGTATCTCCTGGTGAAGGGCTGACCTTCTGCTGGAAACCCCTGAGCACAGCTGGGCCACCCAGGACTGAGCCCTGGCTTTCCCAGCGCACCCCAGAGCTGGGAAATGCGAGTCCTTCCTGCAGGGCCCTGCAGCTCTGATCTGGGAATGCCATGGAACTAATTCAGCTGAGGAGAAATAAGCAAAAGGCAAAACTGATTCAGGACCTAAAAAGTACAACCCCACCATAAGAACCCCTTGCTGGCACTATAACCCAAAATGTACAAATTACAGTTTCATTGGCTGATTAAACACTGGAGCTGAAGGACTCTTGAGAGAATTTCTGTTAACAAAAGAACACAAATGCACACAAAGCTAAAAAGGTGCTAATGGATTTTAGGGACTGCTTTTTGACAGAAAATGTTAGGTGGAGGAGTGAAAGGGGAAAAAAGAGTTGTCCTAAAAATCAGTTCTTTGAGAGTCTTTTTGCTAAAATAGAAAGAAGCTGCAGAAAAACTGAGTTTCGTTCACACAGAAAAATCTAAAATTGCACCACATCTACCAATAAAGCAGAACTTACACCCCCTGCCTCCCACCCCAGCCTTCAATCATCCTCCTACCTGGAAAACGCTGCAACATTATCTGCCAGTGTTTCCTGGTCATCTGCTCCGGATCGGTAATAATCGTACACAGATTTGGGCAGAAAGGTTTTCGCGTACTCCTCAAAATCTGCAATGCACACTGGCTTGCCAGACATGTTTGCAGATCTCACAGGGTTAGTTTATTCCCACTTCCCACTCTTTTAAACTCTGCAGTTTTGCCTGTAAATCATTAATATGGGACCTCATCAGGATTCAACTTATCTACATTTCACCCAAAAAAATAAAAAAATACACTCACTTCTTGTGTCATTGGACTTCAGCACCATCTTTTAGTTCATGTGGTCAAGGCCAACCTAGAACATAACAGAATAAAATATGGTAAAAAGAAAGAAAACGAGGAAGCAAAAAAGAAATATGTAGTTAATCTGCAATAACAGGAATGCACATTCCCCTTCGTCCTCCAAAATATCTAGGAGACTGAAACCAGAGAGCTTGTTTAAACCCAAAAAACAAAATCTTGATTCAGATGATTTCTAAATGCAGGTGCCAGCCTGAGCATTTAGGAAAACACCTAACATAGGTGAGATTGCAGTTATTTCCATGAAAATCCTGGATACTGAGGCCGGTTGTGGGGACCCAGCTGCCAGGCAGCTCAGGCATCAAGATATCCTTGGGCAAACAGCTCCTGATTTTCAGGTAATTCCATCTCCACAACCCAGAGAGATCTAGTTATTCTTAAAACGTTAAAGAGTCAGATGCACTCACCAGCTGGAAATAAAATCATCTTATCAAAGAGACGACTCTCATCCAAAAAAGTGTAACTGACTTGGTTAACATTTCTTGAATCTCCTTGACTTAAAATTTAAAAAATATGCAGAGTTTGCAACAGGTTTACAGCAATTGTTTGACAGGAAAAACTTACAAGTATACCTCGTGTGTATAATTCAGTTATCCAGCTGCAGACTGCACATTAAGATCAATTTACACACAATTACACCATGAGGCATTTATCACATATCGGTGTCAGAAACAATTCAAATGGAAACTGCTTTAACCTTGGTGTTTCACTGTGCTCGCAGCAAAAAACTGGCAAAAAACACATCTGGTTGCATTTATTTAAAGTTTGCATCATCTGTGCTAAAAACAGGTATTTATCCTGGAGCCTGAGACAGCAAGTGCTGTTTGATAGCCGAGCATTTTAATATGCACAGCTGAATTCAACCTTAATGAACTCACAAGTTTTTAACGTTGGGAAGTTGCAAACGTTTCTGAAGGCAACAAGAGTGTTGCACTACTGTTCCTCTCTCCCCCTTCTATAATGTCTATATTCCCTTGAGAATTAAATTCTTCAAAACTTCCCACCTTGATCTTTGTCTCTTCATTTAGATGCTTATTTGCCACATTCACACAATATTGGTGATTTACTTTCCTGATCATTATTTGCCACTCAGGCTAAAAGTTCCTCTTCCCTCCCCTATCGTGAAGTTACCCTTTATGGATTCTCCAAACATGCCAGTCCCACCCTTAAGCCCCTCTGAATTCCTGCTGCAACCCAGCCAGCATACCTTGGGAAGCTCCTCAGGCCTCAGGGGTCCAACTGGAACTGGACCCTCCAAGCAGGATCCACCACTTCCCACTGGGGGCCTGTTGCTGAGCTGGAGTGAGGTGGAAGGTGCCAATAGCAGCACAAGGGAAACAAAACTAAGAAAAACATGGAATTTAATGCCAGGGTCTCCCCAGCACATTTGACACCAATATACAGAGCTTCCCCCGAAGTAATTGGCTCCTGATTTTAATGAATCTCTCTGGATGAGGTTTCCTCTGGCTGCTTAATGAGGAATCAGCTATCTGACCTTTAACCCTGGAGCAAAGGAACAGCATCTGACTGAACAGCAAAGAGTTTGCCTGAGCAGCCACGCTAAACCTCACTGCCTCAGCTGATGTCAAAAAACCCAAAAGAGTCAGGGTAGTGTGAACATCCCCTCCCACATCTGCTTCTCCCTTGTTCCTTTGGCAGGAACTACAGATGGAGAATGGTGTCATGCCTGGAGCTCAGCCGAACCAGGCTCTGCAAAGGAAACTTTTCACTGCAGGTCAAAAAGGTGAATCACAAATTCTGGATGAAAAACCCCACAGAGGGCTATTAAACACACAGATAACACTTGTGGCTTAGAAAGCACTACAGGCAAAAGCCAAAAGGACTTCAGAGGAAAACCATGACATGCTTGTCCTTAGGTCTGTTATTTGCTAGAAAGGGAGATTGTGCACAGTATTCCAGTCTGGACGTGTGTCCTGCTGCAGGATGAGAGAGGCAACACTGACAGCCTCCTGTCAACACACAAAAACCTCCGTAGGGGGAGGATGACCCAGCTAGGACTTTCTCCCTTCAGCTAACTGCAGTAAAGATTAACTGGAAAAGTTAACTGCAGCATATAATTCAAATATTTTAATGTTCAGGCCATTGCATGTTTCTCAAGACTGTTGTGCAAAGCTGTTTTCTCAAGTACCTTACAGAAGTAAAACAGTAACTTTGGCTTCCAAATTCCCCACAATTTCTCCACATAAAATGGTCAACAGGTCATGAAATACCCGTTTCCTAGAGTATTTTTGGACAGCATCTCACATCAGTCAAAGCTGGACCAGCTCACTTTGTCTCCTCCAAGTCAGTGAGAAGAACCAACAGAAAAGATGTGTGGGATTTTCACCCCAGCAGTCATCTGGCAACTTCACCGTGGGAGTCCAAAGCGATGGATGCTGCAGGGATGAGGACAGCTCCTTGGCCACTCAGCACAGGTGTGAGAAGGTGACTGGAACAGGCCGTTTGATGTCCGTTTTGGGAAGTCAGCTGGGAAGTCTGGAGACTGCTGTGATGGCAGGAGAGTGCAGCATTGAGAAAGGACCAGTCCTCCCGGGAGGAGCTGGATGATTCCGAGCACAATGAAACCAATCCAGGGCAGATTTACAAAGATCTCTGTGTTACTTCTGTCCCCCCAACCACAGCAACAAAGGCATAAAAAGTGCCCTCATCAAAGGTGACCTTTTAATTTCCTGATATGAGACTGACACTTGGAATGGCCACTGTCTTTTCTGCATCCTCTGCCAGCATGAGAGGCACTGGCACAGCCTGTGCCAGGACAATCTGTGGTGCCCAGGTTCAGCTCCCACACTCCCCTGGAATCCATATTAACAGATATAAAACTCTGAAGTACTAGCAGGCTCCAAGAAATTCTAATAAGCCATAAAAAAAAACAAACAACCTTTCCATATAAAATGGAAATTTAAATGAAAATATTGGGATAATTAAATCTCCATTTGTTCCCTATATGTTTAAATACGGAGCTTTCCTTTCTCCTCAGGAAAGTTGAAGGTAAAGCAGAGTTTAAGTGTTTTTCTAATGGGAAAGGAATGAAGATGTTTGGTTAAAAATAAGCAACCACCACAGTGCTCATTGGAGTGAAACACAACTTACTCCCCAGTAGGGAAGGGAATGACAGCACACACTACTGGGCAGCTGCATTCCCAGAGCTGGGAGTTACCACTGGTCCAGTTCCAGACTGAAAAACCAAGCTTTTCTACCACTTTAGTTTAGCCACCAGAGTATCTTCAATATTTCCTCTACAAAACTAGAGCTTGGATTTGTCTAATTGCTTAACAAAGTAACATTCAAAACCTGATCAGATTTTGCCTGTAGTGTTCTACATGCTGTTTTCATGGAGAAAATTTTGTATTCTCACATCACAAAAGAGAACAAACAGCAGCTGATGAAACAGCAAACAAAATGCTCACAAGGCTTCATCTGATACCACTCAAACTTCCACTTTGCATCAGGAAATGAACACAATGGAAAAGAAGAAAACCAAAGTAAGTGGTAAATAGTCCAGGCCCTGCAGCTGCTCTGTTCACAGGGAACAGCAGAATGAATCCAGGTACCAGATCCAGGAGCTGTTCACACCATCCGAGGTCATGGGAATGGTTCCTGGCAGTCACTCCTCCCTCTGCTCCCTACAGCCTATTCCTGCAGCACTGCTGTGTACCACAACCTCAGGGTGAGTCATTTAGGTCTGTACACTTCTCCGTGCTGACCTCCAAACCCCAAAGGGCGTTAGCACAGCTCTGGCAGAGTCAGGGGATTTCTCAGAGAGGGGAAAGAACACCTCACACAAAAGTGAAGCTTTTAAGGGTTCACTTATCTTGTTCTGCCCAGCAGCCTCTGAGCCCCAGGTGCATTTTATACCTCAGAGCCCTGGGTTCCTGCAGAGGAAACCTCCAAAAGGAAGCAATTCACCGATGTCCAGGTTTGTTTTAAAGAGTTTAAGGAATCGTCACAAGTCACAACCTCTATGATTAATTGGAAGATCAACATTATAAAAAAAAAAATACCTTTTGTTAAGACAGACAAGCCAACTCCGCACCAAGGAAATGAAAATGACTCCAAGCAGGTCATAAATACAAAATTTATGTGGCATTTCAGTAAAAATACGTGTAAGTATAAATTTGCAACACTTTCATGTCACAGACAACCCTGTGTAACATTTCCAGGAAGAACGCCCACATAACACGCGCCACCCCCACGGGGCCAGTAGATACAGAGATTCCAAGACACACATACAAGTTTCTCACAGATCCCAAGGACAGGAAGTTTGGAATGCTGGATGGATTTCCAGCCTCTTCATAAGGAACCTGCTGGATTATTTTAATGACTTGCTGTTAAGCATTCCCATTCCACTGGCATGCAGCCCAATTGATATTTAAATTGCTTCTCAACTATCTGAAATTAATTTTGACACGCAGCTCTAGTTCACAAGCCTTAAGGCCCTGTCCTTCATCAAAACATTTTGAACAGTGCCAGCAGCAGCTTCTCCAAGGCCTTCCTCTCTATACTGAGGTTGCAAAAATAAGTTCCATTTCTTTATGGTTATTCCTAACAATAGAGATAACAGAATACCCAGATTGCACAAAAGGTTGATCCTGACTTTTTGGAAACACACCAAGTTTAATTCTATTGTAACAGTCTAATTAGCACTACTCACATGATTCAATTAAAATGTGTTTTAATGGAAAAAATCCTGGTCCTGAAAGGTATATTAACGTGACACTTCTACTGCACAGCTAATAGTTTTTTCTATTAAACACAAATTTAGCTTTTACAGTGTTTGCTGCTTGCTGTTTTCCAGATAAACATCAGTCAAAACTGAGTATCTTCAGTACCACACCCCAATAATTTTCCTACAAATGTAAAATTAATTTGGAGAGATCAATGGTTGCACAGTATCACCTTTCCCATGCAAAGCCTTACTCACAATTTAGTGATCTTTGTAATAAGAGAAACCAATACACGTCAAATACGGTCAAGCCCAGTCAGCATTAATATTCCCTACTTATTCATGAAAACACAGGAACAACAATGTGCATCCCATGTTCAAGAACCCTTAGAACCCTGACTAAGCTCATTTCCAGATTCACAAGACAGATCTAAACTGCTGTCACTTGCTGCCTGCTCATCAGTGTTCTTACACTTCAGTCTATTATGATGAAAAACACTTCATATCTTCAGTTTAAATAATCCAGACCCAACTGTGACATGCAACAACAGAGGAAATGTAAGCAGAGACTTCAGACACACCACACAAAGAGGCTTCTGATCTCTCCCACAGCATCTCACAAATCACATGCCTTGTAGGACAAAGTGCCATTTGTGGGTTTGTTTGCTTGTGAAATCCAAAGACACTGAAGGGAAACCCAATTCTTCTGAGAACACTTTTTTGTCTTCCAAGTGTACAGTTCTTCCCTTCAGACTGCAGTGGCCACAGAGTTTTCTTAATTTTGCAGATCAAAGCTAAAAAAGCCGCTGTGTACCTCACCTACTGCTGAGTTCTGCTGCCTGACAGCTTTACAATTGTTCAGTTACATGGGACAGCACCCAAACAACACAAACTGTTCTCAAAATAGTGCAATGTATAGCTATTATCAAGTCGATGTTTTCATCTATGTGAGAGCACACTTAGAGGTGTTTACTATATGGAACTCAAGCTCCAGACTGGGAGTATTCCTTAAGAAATTTCATATTCAGGATATGCAGTATAATTTTCTTTGAGCAGCTCTAACAGACAAATGCAAAGTTTCTACCATATAGTTCCAAAACATAGTATGTAACAGGATATAGACAGGAAAGTTGAGCTTTCTTACAAAATATGTTCTTTATGACCATTAAAAAACAACAAATCAGCTTTCAACACAAATTGGCCCTATTAATCTCAGTCTCAAAGGAAACCAGCATTTTGCACTTGTAACTTGTCTCTTCTAATGAGAGGATCTCATCTCTGACTACTCTTCATTCTTGAAGAACAAGATGAAATTCATGCATGTTAGCAAGGTTTATGCAATATATATATATATATTTAAAAATAATATCAAGATTAGGACACATCTTACGCTCGTGGTCATACATCAACAAAGCAGAAACATAGAAAATCTCACTGAAGGTATTCCTTACCGAAGAGGACTTACATATTAACCCAAAGGAGTGATACACTGATATGGATAATGACCCAAATCTAACCACACCTGATGCTGTCTACCTGACAAGCCATTTTCACTTACACAGTTCAACACACACACTTTTATTCTGATATAAGTAGCAAAATCAAAAGCTTCTCCCCACTACCCACCTGTGTCCCCTCTCTTTTCCCAACACGATGATTCCAAAAGTTAAAAAGTGATCAAAGGTAAAACCCCAAGTGTCTCTTCAGATAATATTACTAAAGCAGCTTGAGTTCTGCCAGAAGCATTCCAAGTTGGAAATGGCAGAACTGCACTGCATATGACAAGCTTCTATTGGCAAGAAATATACAACTTACTGACTCCAAAGCGAATACTTCCTGCAACGATCTCCTGGTGGGAATAAATTAAAAAAATAAGAAAAAATAAAGAAGTAGTCCTGCTTTGGCAAAAATTCCCCCTGACCAAAATAATTTCCTTGAAAAATTTTAAAAGTTCCAACACATTTTAAACATTTAACTGCTACTCTCTTTCTGTCTGAGCTTTTCCATTATTCCAGCTCCTTGGGTCACACAACTCAGCTGACAAGATCAAGCTGCACAACCTCTGGATCACCAAATACTGGCACATCCAGAGGTGAGCTGCAGGATCAACTTCCAAAACAAACACAAACAGAAATGGAAGAGAAAGGTGCTTCTGTTGAAAGTGATAAAAACAAACCCACAGCAGACAACATTTCTGATAGAATACCAGTAAGGTGCCTCCTTTCACTAGTGAATAGTCTCTGTGCTTCTGTGGCATTTGGGAACAATCAACATTCAGACAGAAAATCACAGTCCTGCCAAGCTACCGTGGAGTTAAAAGTCCTGATCTTGCCCAGGCCCGTCCTTAGAGGGACACACACACACAATGACCATTTCAGAGCTGGTGAACTGAGGCTGACACCCCCTTTTTCTCTGAGAGGACACGAACAGATAAGACACTGATTTTGATTGTCACAGCTAAAGTCACACAACACACAGATGTGCTTATCAAAGAAAGGAAGCAAGTACTAAGCTTAAAAAAAGAGGAGCCTGCTGGCAGAGCAGAGGTTTTGCGTAAACACCAACGACAAATCAAGTGTAAGCTCCAGCTTCAGACCCTGAAGGGGTCTGACACTTCTTTGGTCCAAGTGTACAAAATACACCACTGGGAAAACTATAGTTCCTTCTCAGCCCCCTGACTTTTCCGCTGTCTCACTGTGCTTTCAGTCTCTGATTCAGCTAAAGGTTGTTCACTTAAGTCTTCCATTTCTTCTTCCCATGATTCTTTTCCAAGTGCTAAATCCTCCTCCGACTCATTAGCACTTGAATTTGCTGCATCTTCTCCCTCTGAGAGATCTTTCACATCTGCAGCTTCTTCCGCATCATCCGCAGAAAGCTCTGCAGCCTCCTCTGGCTCTTCCAGCGCCGCATTCTCCACGTTGTCCTTGGTAATTGCTTCTTCTAAACAAAGCAGAGACCGGAGTTAGACTGAATCTCACAACAATGGCTTTAAAGTTGCACCAGCAGGTATATATTCTGAAATACTGTTGAACATTGTTATTGATTAGGATTATTATTCCAACTGGGATTGGAAATAGATGATCTTTAAGGTCCCTTCCAACTCAAACCACCCTGTGATTCTGTGATTGAAAACTTTTCCTTGTTTTTCTGTTATTTCACTAACTCTTCAGGAGATTTCTCCTCCATTTTCATTTCTTTTTCTTGCCTATCAGGCATAGATAGATTTTCATCTTGTTACAAATCAAAGACAAACCAATTTTACTTGATTCCTGGATTATTGGTTCACATCTAAGTTCTCAACAGTGTATTGCCCTCCCTCCTACAAATTCACACGTTAAACTACAGCATCTCACCCACTTCAGAGTTCTTACCAGGTGTTTCAGCTCTGTATTTTGACTTGGCTGGGCAGAGGCAGTCTGAAATCAAAACCAGGATCTGCGGAAAGGGAAAAATGGCATTTATTAGCAATAAAAAAAAAGGCATTTATTAGCAACTGCAAGAGTCCCTGCACTCAATTCTTTTTAGATAGATATACACAATAAAATTTAGAAAATTATATTATCTTGCTTAGAGATAAGAGCTAAATAAAAACATGAAAAAAATGCACTTTCTCAGTGTGCACTAACCAGCATTCCCTGCTTGCAACTACCCATTTTCTGCCTCCTACTTTCCTAAATTTATTCAGTACTGTCACTGCTTACATCTGAAGGAAAGCTCAGAACACAGTCGAGGATTTTTACTTTTTGAAAATCTACGAAAAAATCTTGATCAAGATTTTCTGTATTTTGGGATGTTATTCCATTCCTACCCCTGGCTCCCCAATACATGTGTGTGTTCCACCTTTTGTGCTTGTTATTTACCCAGCCTGGTGCAGAACACGGACAATCAAAATGCAAGGAAGACATTTGTGCCTCACTGTCACTTGCTAAGAATAGTGCAAAGAACAAGAGAGAGCTGACATCATGTGAAAGAAATATACTTCAAACATTGAAAAGCTTTTTGGAAAGAGCTGAGAGATTAACTTCACATTTTTTCAGCTTTTCCAGTTTGGGGTTTTTTTTAAGTGAAGAAGTAAGAAAGAGTTTCTTTTAAAACATCATATTCACTTGCTCCTAGTTACACTACCTTGATTTGCACTCATTTGGTGAAAATCTATCATCCAGGAAAATGCAGCTGTTGAAATTGGATAATCAAAGACATTTTCTTGTATACAACAATTCTGTACACACATCAAGTATAAAACCATGGGTTTGCCTAAATTCAAATTTCAACTGCATTGAAATCACCCAGCACCACTCAGAAATACACTCATAACATTTTTCTTTATTTCACTAATATTTGGGCTGAAGGGCAGAGATCCAAGTTCCAGGAACAACCTTTCTTTACACTTCCTATGAGGAACAGTGATTTAGCAGCAGGTTAAACCAGTTACCAGCAGAGCTGTTTAAACTGTCCTTGCAGATGCAGAATGTGCTTGTGGAACAGGCAACTAATCTGAAAGAACTTAAACCCCCAAATCTTCAAAGCTTTTAAAAAACATATTTTCAGCCTTTGATTTTGAGTAACAGTGTGGCAGCACCCTTACGTTGCTGATTCCCACAAAAAAAAAATCCCTCTCTGGCTAACAGTCTCTCCATAAAGCCTATGGAGAAGAAAGTTGGAGTCTTGACCAACTTTGACCACACACATTCAACCCTGAAGCAGAAAAGTCTTAGGTATAAAAAGGCCAGTGCAAGAATCACTTGTTTAGCAGATGGACTAAGCAAATCTAAACTGAAGCATGGATTTCATAGGAAGGTGATCTGATTTGTACTGAGGGCATTGTCCATTGTTCTTAACTAGTGACAGGCCTGGGGCATCAATCACCTCTCTGGGCAGCCTGTTGTAGTGTCTGACCACCCTCTGCTTCCTAATGTTCAGACTAAACCTCCCTGGCACAGCTTTGAACCATTCTCACACACTCTGGGTATCAGGGAAGAGATATTAGTATTTATTAAAGTATTATTAAAGCAAGGTATTTGTAGCTTATGAATAAAGGTGGTTTTATTTTTTTTCACAAGTTAATGCAAAGCAAGAGTTCTAGTTAACTGAGAAAAAAAAGTAATGTTCTTACCAAACCCAGGAACAGGCCAATCAGTAAGGTGGCTAAGATGAAGATGGCATAGGAAACCCAAACATGAACTCCTAGAGTGCCAGTGAGGTAGTTGTGAATTTGCTGGAAATGAGAGGAAGATAATGAACAACTTCATACTTAAAACCACTTAGGATTTCTACTGCCAACACCACTACATAAATTGCTGTCTGATTAAGACCTTTCATTTAACAGTATTTATACTGAAGCCTTCCCCTTTTGACACAGTTAGATCTTGGGGTTTTTTACCAACTTGTTCATATGAAAATGCTTTTTCAGCAGAGGATGCACAATTCCTTCTTCCTAAGGAACTCAGCATTACAGATGCCATACACAGCCTTACTGAAGATGGATGTATGAGGAGCCTCAGAGCTTGCAGGAAAGTATGACAACATCCTTCATCCTCATGTGGGAACTGTTCAGTAACTAAATTAAGCCATGTAGTTATTACTTAAGCTTTTTAGCTCTTAGAAGCAGCCACACACTCTAAGCACACACTGAATAAATGATTTCACTTCTAAATTTAAATATAAGAATCCAAATACAGTATTAAGATTTCTCTCAACCTTTAGTCTGTTCCTCAAACCTACAACTTCAGCTGAATCAAGCAGCATATTGAGCCAGATGAGCTGGTAGGAAGTCAATTATAACATTAAATCTCTTTCAAAACAAACTATAATCAACATTTACAAGAGTTTAAATACGGAAATTCCAGAGTCTTTTCTTTAAATGTCAGAACATCTTCTGATATTTATTAAAGCATAAGCAAGGACAGCAGAGCAGGAAGAGTGAGGAAATGTACAGCTGAAATATTCATCAAAGTGGAAAGTAAATCAGAGGTTTCTTCCCAGAACAGTTAATCTTTCAGGAAGGAAACTATGGAGAAACAGCACCATTACACAGCAACCATGGAAGTGAAACACCAGAAGGCCATGAAAAGTAAATATTATCCAGTGAAAGAATCAAAGATAGACATAAGTCAGAGCTCCGTCTGATTCTGTGCTAGTCTGATGATTAGTAGAAGGGATACAAACTGTTCAAACTCTCAACTACATTTCTTTTCTGAAGCAATGTTATAACAGTAAAATATTTTGCTGCAATCAAATACAGTCTTCTCAATCTCAGTGACACTCAAAGATTTAAAGAGGATGTTTCCTGACCAAAATCAGAAAGGTCTGAAAATTCTCAGTATTTGGATGCATGGAAAAACTTGGATAGCTCCCAAATGAAAGCATCTTGAAATATTTTAAAGCAGAACATGCTTTAGTATTTGAAATCACACTTCAGTGTAGTTAAGCACTTCTTTACTTCTGATAATTACTCTATTATCCAAATTCATCATGTTCCTATGCAAACCATGTTGTCAGTTTGAACCCCAGATGCAGAAATTATTACTAAAAACCCCCTTGCCCTCCCTTCTCCTGTGCAACACATGATGCAAACAAACTGCAGAGGAGCATCATTTACAGCTCAGAAAATGAACATGGAGATGATATTTAGGAATAATATGAAGTGAGAGAACCTGGTAGGTATTTAATATATTCCTGCTGTTTACAACCATTTTTGCAGCAGCTCTCAAAAAGCTACTTTATTCCCTTAAAGAACCTCTCCTTTCAACCAATATTTTCATTATTGATGACAATCTTTACAATAAATTGCCATTTTTGGCATAGTACCTTAGCACTACAAACTTATAGTGCAACGATATCATACATCCAATGTGCAGTAAACATAACGCAAAATTAACTCTCGTAAAAGGATAATAAAAATATTCAGTTACATTTTGACTTTTAAGCATATGATTATTCTAAGCATAAAAAGGGAGTACGGGAAACACTACACAGTTACTTACCCTGATCCATCCCGAGAAGTGAAACAGCCCTGCCATGCCATGCATCCTGGAAAACAAGGAAATGGAAGGACACGTTCACAGCAGCCCTGTAGCTCCTCTCCCCATTCCTAAATATCCTACAGCTCTTCCCCCTTCTCACATTAATAAATAAGGACCTTTTCTGGATCTTTGATGTGAATTTACATGGAATAGCTTCAGCCAGAATGAAATGCAGGCCATTCACACCTTTGGCTCATCCTCTGTGTCATGCACACTATCTACACTGTTTCTAAGTAAATCCACCTCTCTGAAAACAAATTCTTATATATTCTGTAAGAATTATACTGTTTGCCATTCCAAAGAGGGACAAAAGACTCTCTTGTGAAGAAACAGGAAATCCTTAAAGCTAAAGGCTGCCCAGTAGTCAGAAGCCATGAAGCAATAATCTACACAAACACTTTATTCCAGGACTCAGCAGATATTGGAAAGGGTGTTGCTTTTTTGTTGATTGGGATTTTGTTTTTTTCTCTTAATCTCTTTTCAAAGATGATATAAACAAGCCTTAGAAGACACAAACAAAAGCAAATGCAGGAAACAAACTGCCTTTAAAGGTGAGAAACCGGGAAGCAGGCTGTCAATACTGATTGCTTCTGCAAAGCCTGCAAGTCTATGGAATAAAGGCCTTACAGGACCCTTAATGAATAACGAGCTACAAATTACAGTTCTTGTTAATAAAAACAAAGCTTTACATTATAGAAGATGGAGACTTCCATCCTGCTACAGGCTCCACAGCTTCCCATTTCCTCTCCAAGATGTAGCCTTGAAGATCTTCCAATGTCCGTGAGCCGCGGTATCTGCGGAACACTCCGTCATTGGCACTACAAAACAGAAACACCCATCAGCACAGACAGCCCCCAAACTCTGGGGTAAAAAACCCAACCAAAACCCCCACATACATTATAGACTTCACTGGCTCAGAGCTGGATGTTTTGGAACTGTAATCCATGATAGAAAATCTCAGTTTTTAAACAGCATCAGTTTTTGCCATTTATAAAGCAGCTATTTTTCTTAAATATTCACTGGCACTACAATAAACACACAAAGCACATGAGGTTAACAACCAAACCATTTCCAAACATAACTCAGAATTGAAAGTACACATATATTTATTTGTTTAAATATATGCACGGCTCATAATACTCTAACTTAATGAAGGGTTCAATATTTTAAAGATAATATCACCTTATTAGAGAAGAAATACAATAAATGTCTTCTCTGATCCATTTTTACTGTACCCATTACAGGGAAACTTAGTAAATCACTTAAACTAAAGAAAAGCCTCAGATAAGGATTTTATCATGCAACCAAAGATCCATAATCTGAGCTAAAACCAAAAGTCAGTATTCCTTCATTTTCCCCTACATTTCAGAGTTACAAATTAAATCAAGTGACAAGTAGGAGTCAACAGATGCAGTTTCCAGTATGACACACTTACTGGTAAATTGTGGGAAGTGTTGTGACAAAGAAACGACCACTCAAGCCTAGAAAGGGAAGAAAACAACACCAACAGTTCAGTAACATTGAAATTTCTCAGCATTCTGACTTTTCTATAAATACCTGCAGATCTGTGTTTTAGATTAGAGAGCAGCAGGCTGTGCAGCTTTCACCATTGTTTTGTAAATATAGGTTAACAGTTTGTCTTCAGATAAGCTACAAACAGTAGCAGATACCAAATACTGCCAACAAATTAAGGAAAAATGTTCATCTTGAAGAATGTTTACTGAGATGTCATTTTCCTCATCAATGGACTAGTCTCCTCAGCATTCGAACCCAGCTGAAGTTTTGGACCAGCCCAGCATTAGATGCACTCAGAGTCCATTAGAAAGGGCTGAATTCCTATAGCCAGCAATTACAACTCATATAAAGTACCAGTGTGAAGAGCAGTTATTTAACTTTGCCCTTTATAAAATTCTGTTAAAATCTTTTGGGAAATGGAAGGCCTTATTCAGCTTTCAAGAACAAGCAGCTCTAGGCACCAGGATGAGCCATGGAGAAGTACTGCAGCAAGAGAGTTTCTGCCTTTAGAAACAAAAATGAGCCATCCTGAAATAAGCCAGGTATTTTTAAAGTTTCACTGGTAATGCTTTCCCTAGCTGGAATTCTTCTATGGACTAGGCAAAAAAAGGGTGTTGCTTTTTTGTTGATTGGGATTTTGTTTGAAGACATTTAAAGCAAATCATCTTTAAAGCTCCAGAAAGTAAGGCTTCTTTACTCCAACTTTTCAGCTTTCTGCCTTTATTGCTACAAGAGGCAGGGTGATGAAAAACTTTCTGATCAGCTAAAAGCTGCGCCAGCATCGGGAGATATAAAACAAACAAACCCACACGTGTAACAGCAGAATTAATAAAGCAGACAGCACAGCTGCACAAGGAAACTGGGTAGAGAGCCATAAAGAACAAAATTAGCTTAAGAACAGCGAAAGTCATGGGAACGCTGAAAGACTCTGAAGTTCTTACAAATGCCAATTGGCAAAGTAAACAAAACGGCTCAAACCTCCTGCTTGTGGCCTACCCTAGGGTGAACACCGCAGAAGCAACATTGAAATCTAAACGTGATAAAATGTATCTAAGCATCCCCAACACTGCAGGTGGAGGTTTGTTGGTTATCTAAGGCATCTCCTTAGATTAGCAAAACCAGATGTGAATCAGCTACAAAATTTAAGAACACATTAAGTTTTTTTGGTGCCTGTTTAACACAAACTTGAATTGGCTACAGTTAAGCATCTGTTTCTGTTTGCAAATCAAAAACTGACATACATCCATTATCAACATCTAATCAAGAATTTTTAAAAAATCTTCTATTGGCACATGCACACCCTGAAAAATGTACAGAGAACAGACATGTCATCTAAAACTCCAGCTGCTTTCATCCAACAACTACTCAAAGAAGACACAGAAGGTCCAAGAAGTCTTGTTTTAAATTCACAGGTAAATGTCGTGAGCGGGACCTTAAAGGCACCAGAAATACGCAGAACTTAAGGATCCAAAAGCATCTCTGCTATTTGCTTGTTCCACACTCAATGTTTCAATGGAGATGATGAGGCAAGAGGAAGCACTTTAAGGCTGGGACATCAAGTGACTGAAATCTGCTGTGAAGCCATTAGGGCTCTGGTGGATTTATTCTGCAGGCATCTCCTGCAATTAAGCATCGTGAATGGCCACTTTCTCCTGCCGGTTTGGGAAGTGCAATTTTATGTAACTCTGCACTCATCTTGTGGTTTTCCCCTAATTTAACACATTTTGACTACTTTCAATTCAATGAATGGGTTACATAACTAAGACTAATTAAAGTACTATTGAGCAAGTAAGAAAGGAGACAGAGCACTTAAACACAACAACTGAAAGGCTGATGCAAAGCCCACAGTAAAAATACCTCAGTAACTTTGGAAAGCTCCATAGAAACTCATATATCTTCCAAATTACATCAGCATCAAAGGTCAAATATGCAATAAATGTTTGTTTTCCAGTTTGAGCATTCCTGAGTTTCAGAAGTGCCTGCAGCTTCCAGTGCTGAACTGGGTATTGTAGGTTTATTACAGATGCTTTGGTACAAATTCATCATTTTTGTCAGTCCCTTGACTTGCAGAAGTTACCCATGCTTAGGGGTCAGGACTCTCAGCAACACTAGAAATTCAAGTATTAAGTTTACATCTACTTAAAAAATGTTATATTCAAACTCATCTGTTTATTACACTATGTAACGATTAGTATATACAGCTTTTTGATATTACAGTTTTTGTATACTTGTGAACTTTTAACAAAATATGAAACGAACCTCCACAAGGTCTAGAACAACTGGCATTTTCTTGTCAACTTAGATCGCTGATTCCGAGACAAGAGTTTTGATAAAGTAAATCTGTTCAGCATCTTTTCAACTAACAAAATGAACACATTTTCCACACACTTTATAAAGAAAAAAAAAGAAAAATCAGTAAAGTTTGGCCTTTTTTTCCCAACAACATCTCATCTTTCTGTCTTTTGATACTGCTGATAAAATCCTTTATCCCCTCCAAGCCAAAATGAGCACAAAGCATTCCCAGGAGATGCATAGATTTATACAATATTAATACCGCTCGCACAAAGATACATTCAAAACTTTGAAGGGAGTCACCAAAGGAATAAATTAGATTGCACTCATGCTTCTGTGAATAGTTAGGAAACTGTTTTTGTAAACACATTTGCATATGTGCATCGCCAACAGAAAACAACAGTAACATCTGTAATATAAAGCACTGGCACAACTAAAGCAGTCAATAAAACAGCTCCATGGTGGAAACAGCTAACAGCATTAACTAAAGCAGGCTCCCTCTACTGCACCCTGAAATTCTCCTAACAGAGGCTACAGAGATGGAATCTTCTGCAGACAGGCTGGAAGAGAGAGGAATGAGACAGGCAACAGCTTTCAGTGAAGAAGATTAAAATAGAGAATAAGCCTCTTTTAATTCAGTAATAAGCCAGATCACCCCCCACCCCCCAATTCTTTAATCCTTCAAATAGAGTTTACAAACTTCAGTTCAGAGACGTGAACTGTATGGAGAAACAAACTGTGGATAACATTATTTTGACTTTGAAGCCTAAATAAGTAGTAAGTGGTACTTATATTGAATAATTCCTGTTATTAAAACAGTCTGTTTCATACCATACCTGGTTCTTGAGTGACATCCACTTTTCCAACAGTGATCCCGAGCCGTTCGCTGTCCTTTGCAAAGCTCTCCCAGGTTGCCTCAATCTGCTGACAAGCTGGACACCAAGGAGCATAACTAAAGGGGGAAGACAGGGTAAATATTTTAATACTCTTACACTTAAAGACGTTCAAATTGATTTATTGTGCAGAGAAAATACAAACAGATCAATCACAAAGGAAAACACCTACAGTTTCTCTTAATCAAGTCTACTGACTGAGACAATCAAGGAGCTTTTTATCAATCCCTATGTTCCTCCCCATGTTTTTAAAACCAAACATCTCCACAGATTTGAGAAATTCATATCCAAAATCCTCACCATTTGTGATTTCTTCTACTTACATAGGAAGTAAGATCCATTTCCATGGCAGCTACCTGAATTATTGAAGCCTGGCTGTCCCCTGAAGACATCAAAACATTTCGTGATGATTTCTCACACCTCAGAACTTCCCAAAGTCACATTTGCCTTGGCCCACTACTCCATACATTACAACATGCCCTTTCTAACAGCAGTGATTAAAGACTTAAAAAGAACACACATCAAATTCCTACTGTTCACACTTATTGTTTTGGTTTTTTTCCCAGGATTCATTTCAGCAAAACAGGAACAGATGTTTCAAGAGCTGAATTTTCTACACTCCCAACTGGAATAATTAAACCAATTTTGCCCCTACTGGTAACATCTTGTCACTTGGCAGTTAAAAGGACACAACTTTAAAATACTTCTTGTATTTAACTGTACTAGAAATTCATAATTCTAGCTATAAAAGACCATATCTTGTCCTTTTAAGTCAACATCATTCTGTGTGAAAGCATCTGAAAAAAGGACATAAATCCTATCCTGCCAAGAGACAGACCCTCAGTATCTTTCAAAAAGATGCTGGAATAAGTCTCACATGCAGCACTGTTGGCCATTGTGCTGCTGGCTCATAGAGAGCTTTTAATAACAGTCTGTCAGATACTGTACTTTACAAACACAATTCTTTTATTATAGTAGCTTGACTGGTAAATAAGAAACTGAAAACTTCCATCAGATAATGCAGCTGATGTTGACCTAAAATGAAATACGGATGTTTGACTGTTTTCTAAACCCAGGTTCTCCAGATGCGTCAAATTCACACCATGAGATTTTCAAAATTAATCCTTTAGCCTGTTTAATCTGGTCTTGAGATAGAAATTTTGACCCTACCAAAATTTATATTTACATTTGACATGCATGAGCCTTTCTCTTGAACGAAAGTAAGTGGAATATTCAATACACACGACTAACATTCATAGGATTAAAAATATTTCCTTGAGTTCAAAGCAGCATTAAAATCCCCCCATGTCACAGTTCAGCAGTAACAGGACATAACAATGACCTTCACAAAAAGCTGTAGTTGTTGGCTGCCTAATTTTTAGTATCAACATTAGACATGGGATGGCAATAGTTCCATACAACGTTACAAGATCCAGCCACTCCGGCTGAACATTGGCACAGACAATCAGGATTAAAATATTTGCTTTACATTCCTGAAATTACACATCCAATTCTTGCCAGCTAGGAAACATCCTGTCCCTACATGTTCAAGAGGGAACCTGCAATAGTCATCAAATTTCTGCAAGAGTTATCACTGCTGTTTACCTCAACACCCTCACTTTCCTGAAACTTTCATGTCTGCATTTGTTATGCAGCATTTGAAGCACTAAGGAATTAACGACTGCCTCCTGGAAATAACAAAAAAAGTTATGTTACCAAAGCTTTGTGTTTCTTTCTCAATAGTAAAATACTGAAAGTGTAAGGGGAGGTAAGTTACTGAAGAGTGAAATACTTGACACTTAGGTCATCTGTATCAAAAGTTTCAAAAAGCTTTCTGTACCCTGAAGAACTTAAGGAAGTTTTTTATTTCAACGTGGTCTTCTAACGATTAATTTAAAATAGTGATTCATTTCCACAGAAGTTATGGTACAACTACCATTATTATACTCCCCAGAAAAATATAACCTGTAGAAGCAGGAAAGCTGACCCTCATGTCTGCTGTGGAACCAGTCTTTGTTACTTTTCAAGTCACAGGATACAAGAACAGGTCACCGGCAAAAGCCGATGTAACCAAATTTCTTCTGCCATACTCCAGACAGGCCAGGAAATAATTAGCACTTTGTCAACACTACCAAATTTCGGGCTGTTGCTCCCATTTCTTCTCCCTGTGCACAAGGGTTAGCACTATTCACTTGCAGGGCACAGGGTGCAGTGCAAACAAGTGTGCCAAGAAAATAGGTCTTTCCAAGATAAAAATCAAAGTCCACTGGAATTTAAATCAAGACTTGGGCACTCGGTTAAGTTTTCAGTAGCCTGTTACACATTAAAAGGCAATTTGCTGATTTTCATCATTCATCAATCAGACTGAAAACACTACATAGCTAAAAATGACACATTGCCAAACTATTCACTGGAAGCAGGTATTGCACATTCCTCAACACACACTTTCTTCATGAGGTTTCAAGACCTCTTATGTAGCACAAAGTTTTACAGCTCAAATGCTCTCACACATGGTCAGCCCTCCATAAATAAGGCAGCCAACATCTATCACTGCAACAACAGACCTCAATGGACTGAAATCACTATTTCCAAGAATCCAGGTGTTTTCTCCTGCTCCTACTCCATTACAATACCTAAAGCTTTTTGCAGAGGGCATGAAGAAAGCAATTGAAAAGCAGAGTTTGAAGCTCTCAGGCACAGACTTGTTTTTTTTTTACTTCTTATCTCTGATCTAGAGCATAAAAGAACAAGCTTTGGCTTTCAAATACCAACAACTTCACTGAGGCAATACAAAAAACCCACTCAAGTTAAAACCAGTTTGAGCAAAGGTGCCATTCAGCCGTATCACCCCAGCAGATCAGTAAACACAGAAGGACTTGGCTAAGATGTGCCGATGCACAGTTTGCAGCTCCAAGCCACTTAGCTCTTTTCTTGTACCTGCCTGGTTACTGAATTTACCAATTCACTTGTTTTCAAGCAAATTTAACAGACTTCTTTTATTTGCCTTTTCACTACCATTATCAACAGTATCAGTGAACAGATGTAACCTTGAGCACCATTCCACACTTCGCTCTGATGGCAATTTCACCAAGTTGCAAGAATCTAGGAACAAAGGAAAAACAGCTTATGGATACAGGCATAAGAGGATTTGCTGAAGAGAAAACAGCAAAACTTCTTAAACCAAGCTGCTTGATGGAGCTCGTACTGGGAGTACAACAAAATTAGAATGAAAATATTGAGACAGTATCCAACAGAATGGTAAAAGCAGTATCAGAATAAAATTCCTGTTTTTATTCTCTTAAGTAGTTTTGCCTTATTGCTACAGATTTCACAAGCATATATATATATTTTTTTTAAAAAGTTTCTAAATACATATAGATCTCGAAGCAGAATAGGCAGCTTTGTAATTGCAACAAAACAAAACTTCCAGAAGATCGACTGTGTGGTTTTAGTGACTTTTCAAGTGAGCAGGTGGCAGCCAAAGATACAGAAGTGAGACCCTGTCATTCACCCAGATCGGTATCACAAGACATGCCTTTAAAACTGACAAGAAGCTTCCTGCAGTGTGCCAAACCCCTCAAAACCAGACAAACATCTTTGTTAAAGGAGAAATTATTTTTGAAATAGAAAGCCAATCAATCAATGAAAAATAATGTGAATTATTCTAGAGCTTCAGCAGATTAAGTTCCAACATCCTACATGTTTTTATGTCCCCTTCAGCACCTGTTTAGTTTTGTTTCCACTACAAAGGGTATTTCAGCACCACATTTTTGCAGGTTTTGTTTGGCCAATGCACAGCATGCAGCTGTCTGTTCAGTTATTAAATAAAACGTTCGGTCACTTTCTCTAGACGCAGCCAGCAGAGCTGCAGAGGCTTCAATACAAAACCAGAGTTTTGGCAACTTGATTTTCATTCCCCTGCTTTTTAGTTTTTAATAGGTTTTGGGTTGTTGGGGTTTTTTAAGAATAGGACAAAGAAAAGCCTGGATACGAACAAGAAGGAAGAGACTCAACACTCATAAGGGAAAGAAAATTCTCAATCTTATTGAACTCTTAACCTAACTTACAGTAATTGTTAAATAGTTTAGCAAATGCTTTGGGATTTTATTTATTTATTTATTTCAAGCCAACTGATCAAGAGCATTAAACCACCTAAAGACCAAAACATTCAGCTTCATTTTTAACACATTCCCTTGAAGCTACAGACAAAAGTGCTGGTGGGAGGCTTGAACCCTTGCAATCATCTGACCAACGAGACAGCAGGGCAATGTTAAGTGATAAGTGACAATGAAAAATAAAAAGTATGGGCCTATACCACATGTCTAATAAGCCAGCCTTGGAAACATGACTGTCACACTGGTCTCCTGATTTCCACCTGGCTAGAACTAAAATGGACAACTAAGACATTCTTTTTCAGGTACACACAGCAATAAATCTGTGCTGAAACAAACGGGAACCAAAACATTTAATGCCCTGTGCAGGAACAAGCACATAAAGAACCGCAGATGCACCAAGAGCATAAATAGTTTCTTTTGTAACCAGAGGCACGAAGACAACAAGCTCATTGATGGGTTGGATTTTTTTGTTCGCTTATTTTAATTTATTTCAAAAAGAAGAGGATGTTGCTTGGAACAAGTTTGGTTTACAAATGCAAAATGCACTTTTAAATAAGCAGAAATTTCTGTGTTCCAAACAGACACAATATTAAAGACAAAAAGAAAACTCCTCATACTAATGAATCATTATCTCACAGCTACAGACTAGAGATAAGGAAAAAGGGAAATTTTTTACACAGCTCATTCCAGCATCACACCCACGGCACTCCAGCCCAGACCTGTGTGCTGTAACAGTAACAAGAACCAAACAACGTTGCAACGTCTGGCAGATACAGAACCTTCTCCAAAACATTTTTATCAGTGAAATGCAGCAGCACTTCCAGGGCCTGCAATTTTTCCAGCTGTGAATAACCAAATACTCAAAAAAAGCCAGCCAAGTACACACACCTCAGCTAGGAGGGATGAAGGAAGAAAAATCCTATTTCCACTTCAGATCCCACACACAAGTAATTTCAAACTTAAATTTCTCTATTTGTGCACCTGGGAACAACAAAAAAGTGGAATTACACAGTGATTCTCCACTTTCCCAAACAGAAGAACTGACTTTAAACAGCAGCTGCACCTGTTCATACCAGGGCAGGAGGCTTCAAAAGAGCAGGTGATGAAAATAAATATTTTTTTCAAGAAGATGCTATAGTAACATTTGCACTAATAAAAGTGCTCCTTGGAAAACAAAGGTCTTATAAACAAATAGGAGGTTCTTCAAACAAATCACGTTTTATCAAACATTACTGCAGTCCTGCCAACCAGCCCATGAGACAGCATGGAAGGAATCCACGGACTGACATGCAGGACTCCTGTCTAGATCATCAGCTCTAAACCAGATAAAAATCAGGAGAAGCCAAAATCCATCAGCATGGAAACTGCTGCAAGAATCAGATTTGTCTGTGTTTGCTGTTCTCCTCATTGAAGCCCCTTGGGCTGAAAATTCGCACAAGGAGTTTCTGCCACAAGCCAAATCAGGGATATTTAGGCAGGAGGGACGCAGCTGATGCCAATGGAAAAGCTCACTGGCTGTAAGATGCTCCCAGCCACTGCCCCAGCTTCACTCTCAAAATAAAATTTAATTTTCCCCCTTACTTCTCTTACAGATCTTTTGGGGATGAGGGCTGGGAGCAGGGATGGAGGAAAATCCGGACCGGATTCTGCCCGGAGAACGAATGGGGGAAGAAACCCAGACCGGACTACGCCCGGGAAACATAAAAAAATTTAAATCAATCCTAGGGCTCAAACTCTCACTAATTCCACACCAGTAGCACTGAGTTTGCATCCTCATTAAAGACAAAGGTTCCTCCTCAGGAGAAAAGTAGAAAGCACCAGTAAGGCACCACAGCAAAGAGTGTGGAGACCTGAGGATCTTTCACACTTTAAAACACTGCATAAAATGAATTAGAGTCTAATTTAAGCAATGCAGCAACACATACCATGCTCAGCTAACACTAAAGCTAACTCTGCCACCATTGCTGCTGCCAGCTACCTCTCACTCCAAACCAGACAGCAATTTTTCAAGTGGTGTAAAGACCTGCAAAGGATTCGAACTGTTTGCTATCCCAGCCACTTCTGATTTCAGTCAGATCCTCGCTTTTTTCTTTCTCAGGGGCATGTGCCACCAATTATTTAAATATTTCCTCTTAGAAATAAAAACCTTGAGTCACCATACATAATCTTCCTCCTTAAAACTCACCAACCTGTGTATGAATCAGCAGCTTTCATACAATTGCTTCCACATCGGACTAAGACGTCCCCAAGCGAAAAACTTCAATTTAAAACATTACCTCAGAGTGGGAGAAAACAAATTTATCTTTTTCCCACACCTTTTATATCACAATAAATGAAGACAAATCCAAAACCCATTCCAAATCCTTAACTACAACAATTGGCATCTCTGGGTCACTATCAGCTACTTCAAGATTGTCCCCACATATTCACTGATTAACACCAGGGTCCAGTAGGATCTTGAGCACTGAAGTCCTAAGAGCAGTAACAGTCCATCCTGCTAAGAAGAGACAGGAGACAAATTCAAGAGAAAACCAAAACTTTAAGTAGCTAGCTAAGTATTAGGGAGGGAGCACGAGTTCAGATGTTCAAACTGTTTCAAACTCAAGCACTTGCACAGAGCAGCACACGTGCCACAATAAAATCCTGTTTCATAGCTGCATAGCCCACAGGTACCACATGACTACACTGCCTACTTGAACTACTTTTCTATTCATTGCTGTTTTTAAAAAAACCCTCAAGCTCCTTTTCCCCCTTCTAAATAGGAGCAGGTGAGCGAGGCTCTGACAAAAAAAAGGGACATGCATTTCAAGATTGTGTGTAGTGTCGCAAACAAAGTCACCACACCACCAGTCAGTCAGAAGTTAATGAAATCTGATGCATCTCCCTTGAACAAGAACTCCGAGCTCAAGTTGGCTTGGAGTGCGGGCAGGCTGGGATATTATGTAATTCTGTTTTGGAAGCCTACTCCTGCTAAATACTCCCTACCGAATTCAGCCTTCTTGGAGCTCACACAGAACCCAGTGCCAGCCCCCAATGGGGGAGCAGGACAAGGAGAAATGCTGGACACTATTCCCCATTGGGGAGCTGGCTGGAGTGACTCATTTAACCTTGGACACTCAGATGAGAACCTGCGGGTCAGCTGCTGCACAGAATCACAGAATGGTTTGAGTTGGACGGGCACCTTGAAGCCCATCCAGTTCCATCCCATGCCATGGGCAGGAACACCTTCCACTAGACCAGCTTGCTCCAAGCCTCATCCAACCTGGCCTTGAACACCTCCAGGGATAGGGCATCCACAGCTTCTCTAGGCAACCTGTGCCAGGCCTCACCATTCCCACAGGAAGTAATTTTTCCCCCAATATCCAATTTAACCCAACTATCTGTCAATTTGGATGCACTTCCCCTTGTTGTGTCATGACACGCTCTTGTAAATAGTCCTGTCCCATCTTCCCTGTAAATCCCCTTTAGGGAGGGGAAGGCCGCTGTTAGGTCGCCCGAAGCCTCCTCTTTTCCAGACTAAACAACCCCCATTCTCTCAGCCTTTCCTGACAGGACATGTGCCCCATCCTTATGATCAACCTGATGGCCTGCTCTGGGCTCGCTCCACAGGTCCTTATCCTTCATTCCACCTCCTTTACTCCCTCCTGTCTGGAGTGACCCGTTTAACCTTGGGCACTCTGTGCCCACACAGGACGGGAACCTGCGGGGCAGCTCCCTCTGTCCTGCCATCGCTCCCAGCCGAGGGCAGCGTGCGCCGGAGGGGACCGCGGGCACCGCCCGCCGCCTCCCTCACGCCGTCCCCGGGCAGCCACCGCGGGGCGGGGGAGCTGCACGGCCCCTCTACCGGGCGGGAAGGCCGGCCCGGCCCCCTTCTCCCCACAGCGGGGCCGGAGTCACCGGCCATGCCCGCCCCTCGCAGGGAACCCCTCACAGGGAACCCCCCAGGCCCCCCCGGCCACGCTGCCTCCGAGGCGGGCGGGAAAGCGGCCGCTACTCACAACTCCAACATCCACTGGCCCTGCAACACCAGGCTCCAGTTGGAGCCGCACAGCACTCGCACGCTGCTCCGCGGCTCGCCAGGGCTGTAGAAGGAGGAAGAAAAGCAGGCGGCGGGACCCAGCAGCGCTACGACGAGCAGAGCGCAGAGGAGCCGCCGCCCCCGGCGCCAGCGGCCCGGCGCCATGTTCGGCCCGCGCGCCCTCAGGAAGTCGGGGCGCGAGCGGCCGGCGCGG
>VZTX01020265.1:0-20749 GCA_013400915.1 Pardalotus punctatus
GTATGACCCACTGCCACGAAAAGGGGACGGAATGAAAGGAAGAGGAGGAAGAAGGGACTGTAAGCCGAGCCATTCTCATTTAAAATTAACTTTCTGAATGAAAATTTCTTCACCCAAAATCATCTATACTTCCTGAAACAGAGAGCTTTCTTTTCTTTTTCTCCCAGTTTCCAGCCTCATTAATAACAATTGGACTGAGTCTATGTGTGGAATTGGGATTTATTTTCTCAATTCCCATAGAATTGCCCAGAAGTACAGTAGCACTCCCTCACAAAACACAGATAACTATTTATCCACAAAACTGGGATATTCTGGGAAATTCAAAAACTGGGAATTCACCAGCATCCTGTTGGTGAATTCCCCTCACTCTGCTGGATAAATATGGTCCTGTGGCCCATAGAAGGTTCAGCCCAGGCTGCTGCACCCCTTGCCTGAAAAGTTTTCCTTTTTTCCTTCTTACAATATTGACAGGAGAGTCCTGTAGGGCTCAGAGTGGAGCTCTGTCCATCCCAGTATCCCACTGTTTCCTGTAGCCTTGGCTACTCGAGGACAGGGCAGAGAAAGCAGAGAGGATAAAGCACTCCTGACACGTCCTCCCAGCCTCCAGCTGTCACTGGTAGAACGAACACCCTTCACAGGGAGCTGCCAAACAGTGCCTTGCAGTAAACCCAGAGCAGCTCCAGAACGCCCGAGTCACAAAGTCTGAAACACAGGACAAAGAGCCCCGCTCTGCTTGCTCAGACCCCATCTGGGCAGATTTCAGGAGCATTTTGTCTGAGAACCAAGGATTTGACCTCTTTTCCATTGAGGATCTCAAGTACTTTCTTCCTAATCTCTATTTTCTTCTCAACCAGCTCTGACAAAGTGAATAGTTGGTCCCCATCGACTCTCTGTGCCAGCCTTGGGTTTGTAAACCTTGCTCACGTTTTCTGTTATTTCTTTCCCGAACTTTTTCATTTCTTGCCCAGAATTGGCTCCAGACCAGCCTCTCCTTGGAGCAGCCAGGGCACGGCTAAATATCCTGGGGTCCAGGCTATCAGAGGCATTTCACAGTCAGTCATCCGAAAAGCATTGTGGCCACTTTGATCCCATGTGTTACAGCAGGCAATGGAAGACAGTGTGCAGGTGTCAGCTATCCCTCCTCATAATTCTTTCAAAATCTCCAGCTCTCTGCTGTCTGTTCACAAGAGATATCCCTAGCCACAGGGAAGGAGTATCTGTTTTCTTCTGCTTTCAGAGCAAATGTGGCACACTCGGGTTCCTGTTCATGCTTGGAACCTGAAAGTGCTGCAGCAGTGAAAGTTAATAGAACAAGAGCAGCAGGAACTACAGGGTGTAACAAACAGGGCTGAGCGTCCCCTTTCGCCATCAGCAGGGAGCAGAAGCACACGTGTGGTGGAGCCCCAAACTCACATCCTCCAAAGAGAATCTCTGCTGACAGTGGGGAATCCCTTTTGTTGAGAAACAATCCTACATGTCTGGTAGAAAACTTCCTTCCTCCTCCTCTACGACACAAAGTAGGGTTGGAAGAACCCTTACTGACCACGGGAACTCTTCCAGCATGTATTTCACAAATTCAGAAATCCCCATTAAATAAGGATCTGATATTTTGCATTAAAGCCACTAGCAAAAAATTCCCATGAATTAGCAGATGACAGGACCTTGAAAATGAGGCAAGACTAGTATTTTCTGTGTGGTTCATATTCTGGGCTGGTTGTTTCTCCCTGAAACATCACCACATGCTTAGTTTTTCTTTGCCATTTAATTTTCTCTGGCTCAGTAAAATAAGACCTAGGATAAGCAGGCCAGGTCAACTCTGCAACATTATTTTTAGCTTTGCCTTGGAGATCAAATCACAACAGTTGCTCTTTTGGTTAGTGGTTTTATTGAAGAGAAGAAACTGAAGAGAATGAAGAATGAGCCCTGAGGTCACAGAAAGCCACAGGGTCATGGCTGCCCACCTCCTGCTAGGTCTGAGGCACCCAGGACACTTGTTTCTTCAAGTCCACCGTGTCTCCCCACCTTTCAGAAGGTTTGTAACTACAGAAGGTGTCCAGGAAAAGTGCAGGATTGCCATGACACAGCAGCTAAGGACACAATGTCCCCAGACTGGAAGAGCTGGTAGTTCTGCACTGACCCCATGGACATAACCAGCCCTGCAGCCATGAGTGAAGTGTGGAGGCCGAGTCTCCTGAACCACCTTTCCACAGCACTAAAATCCCAATCACACTCGTAGCAGAGTGAGCATGGCTCTGCTTGCCATGGCTTCTTTTAACCCAAACTTATAAAAACACAAGAGCAAGGAGAAATCCTCACTCCGTCCATCCTTTTAGGACAGGTGATAGATGGGCTTGGTACCTCCTGGTTTGCCAAGGCCCCAGAGGTGCCAGAGACAGAAGGAAGATCATGGATTATCTAAGCAAGAAATGGAAAACACTGTAGGATTTGCCTGGTCAATATAGACACACAATAAACAGAATAAACTCCTGGTTCACAAGCACATCTCAACCCCATCTGCAAAGGATGGGAGAAAGCACTCCTGGGTCACCTGCCCATCCACCCCTTAGCTTTAAATGTTTCCTGTGTAAGAACATGATACAGTGCCAACCATTAAACTTTTTTTTTCCATTAAGCAGACACATGTTAAGTGGAAATTCCATCACAGCCGTTTATTTTTGGTATTAAGTGTCTTGCCCTTGGGAATTCCTATTACAAATTGTCAAATTACATCCCTCCCTTTTCATTTCATCATTTCAGCAGAAAGTTGGATTTTTGGTTAAGTATATTCTAAAAATTTCCAGTTGGGGGGTTGGAGCTAGTGAGAAGCAGAGACATCACTTGTACATGTTTCCACCAGCCCCACGGAGGTGATACCGAAGTGCCTATCACCCATAATTGGACTTAAAGGTTTCCATATGCCCACTTAAGAATCCCCAGAGTTTTTTCAGTCTCCTCAACTCAACCCATTTAAATTCAGGTTTAACTGACACTGATTTAGGACTTGGTTTTCCAAGGTGTTGAACACACGCCAATGATTTCAGCTGAAATTCTGAGTGCTCAGCCTTTCTCAATATCAGATCCTTCCTGTTTAAAAGAACAAAAAGCAGATTTGAAGTTTATTAAAGCCAGACCCATATGCTCAAAGGAAGGGTTATTAAACTCCCTAAGTGATTCTGTAAGTTAATGTGTCTTTACTAGTTGGCTCTTTTCAACTTAGCAAGTGTTGTGGAATAGGCCATTATAAATTCCAGAAGCTTTATTTGAACTGGCTTCTAGTAAAACATAACACACCTACTGGAAGATTGTTGTATAAATGTCACCTTCTGATGAGCAGTCTGGACTGAAACACAGATCTTTTTTCTACACTACTGCTAATGCACACGAAGTCTTTCATTTGTTTCATGAAACTGGTCCCTGGATAAAATTCAGAAGTGGCAAAGACAGCAGTAATTCCTTTGTGTGCAGCATCTCAACCATTTTACACCAGCTCCCAATTTGGTCCTACATTTGCAGAGGAATAGAAAAAAAAGATTACATCACCAAGTAATTTAATTTGTTCTTGTCTCATGCCTGGCCAGACACAAGCTTTTTGTCTGCATGCACCAGTAAAAGCAAGAGATGCTTTTGTTTACACGGTTTGAGGGAGGAGGCACTGAACAAGGACTTGAATTTTTTTGAGGCCACGTAGAATTAGGCAGCAGAGGCCACAAATGTAGGGGTGTAATTACACACCTTATTTCCAAAGGCACTACAGTTCTCTTCAGCCCTGCAGATTCCCTGCCTCCACCTCCACTCATACTCCACACAGCTCCTCCCCATATTGATCCAAATACAGGGAGGAAAATGATTGAAAAAGACCCAGAGTTAGCAAGATTTCAGATTAGTCACCAGTTAGCTGTAAATGCAGCAGGAGTAGCCCTGATTGCCTCATTAACTCGCTGCTGGGAGCTGATCTGCCCTCTGGCTTTTTGCAGACTCTCAAACAGCTCTTGCCATGTTACTGAAATTTGGTCTTTCACACTAATTCAGGGCATCTTTCTCAGAATCTTTATTCTTGGGGTTCTGTGGGGTTTTTTTTCTGTAAAAAGACAGATGCTGGGGATTTAGCCCTCAGCAGAACTGCATCTTCAAAGAATGCTTTGCACATGTTGGTGATGTTAACTGCCAGAAGAAGTTCCTATCCAGGTAACAAATCGTTGGAGACTCATCTTTAAGGGAACTATTTAACGAAAAGCAACTCAAGTTCCTTTCTGTTTCAAGGGCAGCAGAGCATTTGCAGGGGTCTGGGCTCCCAAATGTCACCTATACAGGACAAACAATTGCTGCCAAGCACTGACTCCCACCCGTGGTTCTTTCTTGTAGCCTGATCACTGCAAGAGAAACATCACCAGCTAAGCTTTCCCTGTCCCTTGCTGCAGTAAAATTGTGTCCTCAAAGGCTCTCAGTGCTCCTTGGAAGGCTCCTGAGAACAGAAATAAAACAAAACTGGAGTGCACCAGTTTCCTCCACTCTTACCACATCCATGTAGATCTTCCAATCAAGCATGGCAGAAAAATGGCACAAAGGGAAGAAATTACCGCTTAGAAGCATCCTTGTCAATCCCTGCACTTCTCTCCATCCTTTCTAATTAACTTGAAATTGCTACTCTATAAAATTCTCACTGATACCCGAAAACAGCTTTTTTGCTAATGAAAGACAGTTAAAGACAGAAAAGCGTAAAAAGAAAATAATTTTAATCCATGCTAACAGGTGATATTTAAAGTTACAGCTGGTGGCAGTGTTTCTGACAGACCAAGGCTAAGCTGTATTAGGAACAAGCACATTTGTTTTGTTTCTATGCCCTATTTCATGAAAAAGGAGATGACTCAAAAAAAAAAATGCAAGGTGAATGCAAGCAATCACAAGAGGCCATTCAGCATTCTGCCTACATTTTTTATTAATACATTCACAGAACTGCAACTGTGCTCATTCCACAAGTAGCTCAGGGCAGAGGGATTAAAACAGACAACCTTTATAATTGTTCTCCAGCTGTCAGTCAGCCTTTTTTATCTGCCAGCGTGTGTAGACAATATCAGCTCCATTAACAATGCCCCTCGTTTAGTGGCATTGGATTGAAATGATGACAATGTTAAGTGGCTGCCGGGGAAAAAAAGAAAAGAAAAAAGAAAAAAGAAAAAAGAAAAAAGAAAAAAGAAAAAAGAAAAAAGAAAAAAGAAAAAAGAAAAAAGAAAAAAGAAAAAAGAAAAAAAAATTACAGCAATCCAAAAAGCTGAAACAGTTATTTGGCTGTTTCTCAAACACCCACAGCATGCAACTTTGGTTCCACTGGTGTACCAGTAATTAAAAAGTTAATTATTATTTTATTTCAGAAAGTGAGAAACACTAAGAATAAAGTAATGAGAAATGCAGCTTGCTGAAGTGAGAATGGTAACACTGTTCTCAGCAAGAGATCCCTGCAGCACCATCACCTTGGGAAGGTTTGCACACATACTTGTCACAAGAATAATTAGCTAATTAGAAAGCTAGAAGATACCTCCTTCCCCTTGCACTATCTGAGATCCCGACATGATTCCAGATTTCAATGGAAAACTAACGCTCTTACTGTATTTACTTTGATGAAATCTTTTCTGGGTTATGTTTATGAGATAAATGACTTTGGGCCAAAATTTTAAAATTAACCCCTCCCTTAACTCCACAGAGTGTTTCAGATTTGAAAACCTAAACTGAACTTGCCCTTTTGTTTGAAACCCCCACTGAAAATGCTGGGCAACCTAGAACTGTACAGAAGTACAAGTAGCAGAATCATGTAAATCCCAATGTTCTGAGTGACAGAAGAATTACACTTTGGTCTTGCAGAACTATTTCAATACATGCCCAGCACCTACTGAACATCACTGCTGTCTGCTGTCACCTTCCCCCTGCTCACTCAGCTCATCAGAATGCTTGAGCAAGAAAAAACACTCTGGGCTGAGCCAGTACCAGCCCTGCTTGTGCTAGGCTGAGAAACAAGAGGGTCCTGAGCCACAAAGGGCGATGCTATCTAAGGACAGGGCAGAAGGGGGATTCACAGGGATGTCACAGAGCTTGAAATGCAGAAGGGGTGAGGGGGGGGTGTGGTACACGTGTGCAGGGGCAGAAACAGCAGAAACTAGGAGTTACTCATACACAGCTCTCTGGAAAAGGAGCCCGTGGCAGCTTTTTAAAATAGCTGCCAGGCCACTTGGGGAAGAAAGGAGATTCGCAGAGTACTCTTTGTCTGTACCAAAGAAGGAATGCATTCCAGAAAGGAGATTTCAAAGGGGAGAGAAAAAAGCCCGACATGCAAACCAGAAAACACTGACCTAGCAAACACTGTGTGTTTGAAAGGAGCACGAAAGGGCTGTTCTTCCATCAGCAGGCACTCAGAGCATGCCACACACGGCTGGTGAAGCTGGAGGACAATGCTGGAATGTTCTACCACAGAACACCCAGCATTGCTGTTGGCAGCACTGCCAAACTTGACCAAAAGGTATTTTGGAAGTTGCCATGAGAAAGAAGGTATGGGAATAAGTCACCCTTCATGGGCTATTTCTATTCACACTGAACAACCTGTCTCATGAAAACACACATTTTATAATCCACTTTTATATTCACACATTTATTTAATCACCAGAACACCTATCAGCTGCAGCAGAGTTAGTAACATCACTAATACCCACCAAACACACAGAGATCATACACAAGAATTTCTTGAAGCAGCAGTTAATGTTAGTAGAGTTGATTAAGCCAGTTGTGAGTTACAAGCTGACACATAAAGAGGTAATCTTGTACTAGTTATGGAAGCAAAAGCCCGGCCTCCCAGGTGCTTTTTATGGAGAAAAAAAGAACCTGAAAAGCAGTTTAGGTTTTTTTAGTTTATTGTTTTCAATGAAGTGCTGCTGAAAATCACTAGCTGACCAATGACAGAATTTTCTAGTTGCAATTTAAAGATTGTTCAGAGCCCCATCCAACCTAATCTTGAACACCTCCAGGGACGGGGCATCCACAGCTTCCCTGGGCAACCAATTACAGTGCTCACAGTAAAGAAGTTTTTTTTAAACATCTAATCTAAACCTTCTTTCTTTCAGTTTGAAGCCATTCCCCCTTGTCCTGCCACTCCAGGCCCTTGTCAAGAGTCCCTCTCCATCTTTCTTGCAGGTTCCCCTCAGGTAATAGAAGGCAGCACAGATCTACATACAAAAATCTGTACATTCCATTAATACAGCATCAGTGGAATTTTAGTCCACTGATGTGTTGTTCAGTGTGGGATGCCTCAGATTTTACTGTGGGTTGGAAGTTTCTGGTTTCTATACAAATTCACAACAGAATCATGTAAGAAAGTCAGTTATTGACATAACTTATGGAGAAATTAATGCTCAGTGGCACACACGGAGCAGTCACTCACAAACTGCTGTTTTGCTTTGCTTACCTCCAACAGGGATTTCTACATCAGCCCATCCTCTGTCACCCGTGAGGAGGACTGTGGTTCTTATTTCAGCTTTTCCTCTGATTTCTCAGCATTTCAAGACTAGTCTCAAACATTTGCTTCTTATATTAACAGTAATTTTATAGGTAATTACAGAGATTATAATTTCTTGGAAAGTAGCAAATGGAGCTATGATCCCAAACCTTCTCCAGCTCTTCAGGAAAAACTAGATTCATTACTGATGTAGATTAATCTTCAGCCTAAAATGTAAAAGGGAAAGAAAAGGAAAAACAATCAGTCACAGGTGCTCTCAAAGTTAGCCAGATTTTAGCTGTTAAGAAAAAGCTTTCTGAAATTAATATATTTTTTAAAAACCCTGATATAAGTTAAGATGATATTTGAAAAGCATTTAACAGGATACTGATTCTTTGACAAACACTTATTATCAGATTATGAAAGCAGACTGTGGTTTGGTTTTTTTTCACATGTAATTACAAAATGTTCTCAGTTAAGTGATGAGTCAATTAAATGTACCCACTTCCCTGCAGGATTCCATGCATGCAGCACATATACAGCCCATAAAAAGACACGACTTACTGCATGTTTTATGAAGTTGCCACGATCTGGTACATCCTTGGGCTACATTTCCCAGAAGGACTGGTGTGACTGTACAGTGCTTAGTCCATCCTCATCCACGGAGTTCAGTTTTACTACTCTGAACCCTAACAGGAGTTCTGGTGTTGGTGCAAACACCAAATAGTGCAGACAGCATTTTTCAAACACTGTGGATGGTTTCCAAGAAATACCCACCTTTAGCTGGGCACATGGTTCTGGCTGAGCATTAGATTTCCATGGCAAGTGGGAAAATGAGGCATTTCCAGGCTCATTTCCTTTCTTCAGTACTTGTGAGAGAGGACCGGCTGTGCTCACTCATTGCAGGAGAATCAAGTGAAAGGCTGTACCCATCTTACACAAAGATAGGGTAAGACTATTCCACCCTCTGTTATTTAGGGAACCAGATGAGACTCCTGCCTAGAGGACCTGGCTGTATCACTCCGAGGAACCACGACAGTGGATGAAGAGTATAAGCCTTAGAGCAGCAAACACAAACCACAAATAATTGCTGGTTTTCAGGGGGAACTGTCAAACTTCAAGCTCCAAAATAAAGAACTCCCAGAGATCCAGCCAAGGCCAAAAAATGCATAACACAGCATGATCTGCCTTGTGATGGAAGCCATGGAACTTTAATGAGTGACTGCTGCTGGGAATCCTACATTTTGTAGCAGACTACAGCATCCAGAGCAGATGGAAAAGCTGCACTTAGAGCTCTATGTGTCACAGATTTTTGCCTGCAGGACAAACAAGGATGATGGAGGCTGTAACAGGCCTCCTGTCCATCTGCACAAAAAAACTGTTAGAACATGGACACCACTATTTGTGCCACAGAGCTGGGCCCTGGCTTGCCAAACACAGTCCTGTACCATCAAGTGCTGACTAAGCCAAGAAACAGGAGCCACCATGACAAGGAACAGAAGGAACAGAAGAAACTGCTGCTCACCACAATGAGAAATTCCATCTCTCCATTTCCTCCAGAAAAGAAACCTTTCTGCTGAGAGGCTTCTTGTTTGGTATCACAGCAAGTGAAACAGAGAAAGAGGGAAGAAAGCAAGCAGGGTATTTCTGGTGAGATCAGAGTTGTGATTCTCACATTACCTAGTGCTGGGCAGAGCTGTTCTGGTCACCCACCTTAACTCCTCTGCAAATTTTCTACATCCTGATTCTGAAAGACACTTAAGCATATGCATAGCATCTGAAATACATGTCTAATTACAATACATGGTTTACAGCTGAACATAGACTGTGTAAAACCAGTTCTAACCCAAAATAATCCATTACACTTCCGGTATGATCATGTTATAAAGTCCAACTACAAGGTTCGAATAGTATAGCTCTGAACATTTGGCCTAGAGTGGAAACCCAGGAAAAGGACAGGTGAGGACTCAACATTGACAAAAATCTCCAAACTTATGGGTTGGCTTTATTGCTATCTTTCAGGACAAACTGCAGTGCAGGCTCCAGGCACAAGGGGTGGATGATGGGGATGGGGGGAAAGGACACAGACAACACAACATGAAGCCTCATGTCCTCCTCATCTCTACCTCAGTGTGACTCAGCCTTTCACAATAGCCTTGTGTGTCTGTGCAACATTTCTAGCAATTCCTAACTAAGTACATGGCTGCAGGGTCTAAAGAATAAACTTAAAACTGTTAAGGTTCAGCATACAGGTGCTTAGAATGGAATTCTGAAAACAATTGTGCTGTACACTGAAACACGGCACTTGATTATTTCCAGTGCTTTTGACTCATCCTGAATTGAGATAATGCTAAACAGACCCAATTAGTTCAATAAAAAGAAGGCAACATTCAGTCTAGCAAAGTCATTCATTATGATATTTATTCTATGAAATAATGCTGAAAACACAAGATTATAAAATGTTCCATGCATTTCATAAAATACAGAGAAAGACATTGTCATAAAACAGAATAAGCAAGCCAAACCCCCTCCGAAAATCCTGAGAGCTCCACTCCCCACATTGCATCATATGAATACAAAAAGCACATCCAGGAGAAAGAGCAGTCTGAGGACAGTGGCAGGTTATCTGTCAATAACTGGGATGAGTACATCAGCCCCCAGGAGCTTTGCCATCACCTTTCTTATCAAGAAACCAAACTGATGCAACTTGTTTTCCCTTGCTACCACTTCCAGGCATTATCTTTGGCTGGGAAACCAGGACAGCACAGCAGAATTCACATTAAGCTGCTGTCCAGAAAGGCCCTAGGGCCCAAAATGTAGGTAGCTACAGAAAGATATCAGGGCCCAGTGGGTGAGGACGAAGCAGGATGCAGGGACAGGCCTTGACTGTCTCAGCAGGAGCACTGCAGGTGGAAACTGCACCCCGGGAGGAGCTGGGGGCAGAAGCAGGAAATGCACCTAGAACCTCTCTGGAAGAATCCCAGCCACACAAAAAACATGCTGCACTACAGGCAGATGCCGAGAGGAATGCCTTCACTTAGGTTAAAATGACATCACTATAAACCTTCTTACTGAAAGCTTTTGTTCCAACTCCCTCTCCTTGACCTACAGTAGTGGGTTTGGCTGTAGCAAAGCTCTTATGAGAGCCTTCTCTTGCTTTTGTTTTACAGAACCTCCCAGACTCCCACAACAGTTAACAACCACGTAACCACCAAGCACAAAGCCAGCCTAATTCTGGGCTCTGATGTAAAAGCAGCCCCACTCTCGTGCTGGGAATGCCCCAAAGCTGCCATAGCTGTGTTTGGGGAGGGCAGTGCAGCAAAAGGAAGAACAAGGCTCCACTTACACAAACACCCACTGCCCCAAAAGCCCCACTCCACGAAGCCTTAGGAACACCATAATCAAAGAATGTCATGTGGGGAGGAGCAAAGAGAAGAGGGCAGACTGGGATCCTCCCCCCTGCACCTGGGGATGTATCCACTCCTCAGAACAGCACGCTTCCTTCTGCCAGCTCCCCAGCCACCTCTGTTGCAGTGTGGAAGGTTCAGCATCGGCCTCCTGTGAATGATGCACCAAGGGGGAAGATGGCTGTGGTTAAAAAGGTGGTTTTCATGTTGATTCTTAAAAACATAAAGCTCGAAACTCCTATTTTTAAAAAGTATCAGTGAAGTGTAATTTAGCCTGTAGCATGAACTATTACAAAATTAGAAGTAAGATATAGCATTGCCCATGCTATACCTTAACTCTCTCCCTTTATATATACATATTAGGAGTATGATTTTATATCACATGATCTTTTCACCTTCCGATTCCCAGAAGAAAGAACTCTATTCCATTCCCTGCACAAACACAAAGGAGTCAGAAAGAAGACTCCAAAGGAAATCCCAAGTCAAGCATTTCTCTCTTGGAGTGCTTACAGCAAGAATAATGTTTTCTTGGTGGAGTTTTTAAAATTCAATTATGTTTTATGTGCTTCATTTACCTTGCAGTAAGAAAACAGAAAATGATGTAAAAGATTAAGGTCTTCACAGGTCTCCACAGGTTTTGGTGAAACACAAGGAGTCTTCTTTGAAAATAACTGCTCAGCTTCCTCTATAGTGTAATTTCTGTGTTGTCCATGTAAACATTACACAGAGTCTTTGTACCACCCACTAAGCTCTTTGCTTCAATCAACTATTTGTGCCCAAAAGCACATCCTTATGTTTCTTCCTACACCACAGCCATCCTCCCACACCACAAAAGATGTAACAAAATTGGAATTAATCATAGGCTGGATACTTACAGGGATTGCTGCTGTTTGCTTCTGTCTTCGCAGCCTTGGCAAGTTTGGTGGAGTTCTGCTGTGCTTTGCCTTGCTCCTCTCCAGTCAGCAGGGCTTTTATTTCCGAGGGGATTTTCCCTTGGTCCATGGCCATGCACCACTGCTTGTACTGAAATATGCAAACACATTAGGCATTAGCAAACTGCCAGGATCACATTAGCAGACAAAACAGGGCTGTAATCTTTACCTTCCGGTATATTCATTTAAGGTCTGAATTTACTGAGCTGAAGCCTCTTACGAAACTGCAGGGCACTAATGAGCTGAGCACGTGTCCATGGCTGCATACCTGGCCTCAGCAAAGCCCCTTTCAGTCAACAAACTGCTACTCTGAGGCAGCACTAGACAGAATATTGTAATTATTAAACAACATGGAACACTCTGTGCAATTTCTCTCTGCTGGCATGCGAGAATACCGTTCCAGTTCATGGCCTATTAAAAACAAATATTTCACATGACTCTGGGGCTGATGGACTATTAAGAGGTCCTTTCCCATTGCGCAAGGCACAGTTGAAGCACATTTGCCTTATTTCTGCTCCCCTCATCTTAAATTCTTCATTGCCAAACCCCGAAGCACACCAAAAAACCTGTGGACAGCTGGTTTGGCTTTTCACCTGACCCTAAACCTACTGCCTTGCAGTGATTAGCCCTGCCCATTCATCAGCTCTAAACCCTGGTCAAGGCAATATCCTCAGCACTGGTGACATTTCAGTGGCCTCACCGAGGAGCTGTGTCTGTATTTCCAGACGAAACATTCTCTTTGGTTAATGCTGCATATTTGGCCAAGACGCCCATCTTACACATGCTGGAACCATCTACACAGAGAGAATGTTGCAAGAATCCAGCTCCCCAACAGAAAGCAATGACACACTGGGTATGTTTCCCCCTTGACATTTTAACACCTCTTTCCATAATCTATCTACCTCTGTCACAGGTTTTTCAAATCCAAATATTTTGAAGACAATGGACTCAAAAGTAATGGCACTTTCTTTGCTTGCTTCCAGTTCGGAACCAGCAGATAGCTTGTGACATGAATTCATATTCTACACACCAAAGCAGGCAAACAGCTGGATACATCTGATGTTTTGATACCTCCTGGCCAAGCAAATGCCACTGTCAGTCACTGTGGTCTCAAGAACAAATGTTCATGAGGACAGCTCCCAGATAATACTGAGGGTTAGGTTAAATGGTAGTTCCTTACCATTTCAAGCTCTTCTCTGAGAGCACAGATGGCTCTCTCCCTGCTTGAAACCAGCTCCTCCAGGTACTGGTACCTCAGCTTCTTCCTGGCTCTGCACTCTCTCGCACTCTGACGACTTCTTTCGAGTTTTGCCTTCAAGTCTATTTTGGCTGGTTTACGACCTCGTTTGCCGGGTTTCTTTACCTTGCCTCCAACCACCTGGAAAGGAAGGGCACAATAAAGATCCTGCTCTGCAAAGGTAATGCTGGAACCATGGGATTGTAACTACTGAGAGTCCCAAGTATAAAATCTTGCATATACGTTCTGGAGGAACTGAAGAAGTAAGAATGCTGAGGTGTGAAGTTCTCAGGACTCTCTGCAGTGACTCTAGTTCTCTCTCATACTGGGGAGCCCAGAACTGAACACTTCAGATATCTAGGAGAGTATCTGGGTATTGAGGAGGCATAGTCAAGTCGTAGAGAAATTGGTTTCATACCACCAAAAGCCCCTGCTCTAGTACTTGCCAGATCTGGAAATGTTATATTATGGAGTTTAACACTGTAATTTAGAAAAAAATTTATTTGTTTCTATCAATATAATCCAAAACTTAGTTTTGTTCCAGTCAACAGTTTCAGCCTACTCTAAATTCAGAATTATTCACTACCCATTTCAGCTTCCTTGGGCCAGATTTCCTTCCAAGGAATCTTGAGTTGTCCTAAACAGGGAACTCAGGCACACCAAGTCCTATCTCTGCTGCCTCTGCTCCAGTAGTACATCACACTCTGGCCATGTCCAGCTCTAAACCATTACTACACAGCCTGGGGAGTCTCCTCAGACCTCCTCACACAACCTGTCAGTGTTAACTCTCCCTGTTCCTAATTTAGATCCCTTACAGAAATGTATCTCCCTAGTTTCTTGCCCAATGGAATGCAGGTTTTGCAATCACTTTCCCCTTTTCTTTGTGGTTCCTTTTTTAAAGGTCTGAAAGCTTCTCCTACTACAAATAATTTATTTTTTTTAAATTAATAGTTTACTCTGTGCTTCCCCACCCAAATATTTTACTTTTAACACGGGAGCATGGCACAAGAAAGTCTTAAATATGGCCTGAAGCTTAGTTCACTGGTCACCGGGTAGTATCACCCTGTAAGCATTACATCAGCCACACACCCCAGCTCCCCTCTGAAGGGAGGATTTCTCTTTATTTGCATTCTTATCACACTGTTTGACTGGAGGGGGTGTGGAGAAATACACCTAACACACACACCTGCATACAAGAATTTCACTGCTGCCTTAGTATTTCACCATCCTGTAGACACACAGGACTTTTTCTAATAGGCAGTGTTCAAAATATCAGAGTTCATAATAAAAAAAAAGGCACTTTTACTGTGAAAAGCTACAAAATAAGTCATTTTTAACATTCAAAGAAGTCACTTGTTCTGCAAACTTAGCAGGCTGCAATAAAAACAATAACATAGTGAACTGATGTGCCAGAATGAAGAGGAAAAAAAAGGATTATACAATTGAGCCTATTCTTTCTTTGGAAAGTGAGTCAACAATCACATGCCAACATAATCCTACCCTCTCTGTATTGTCCCTCCTAATTTATTCAGGAGTAGCTGCCTACCATAAGCAATGAAGGAACAGAAAGTACTTAATGGACATCTATGATAATGAAACAAACACAACACATTCAGAAGAGCAAAGGAAAAAAAAAAATGAAGCTCTTTTACACTAGAACTGCTGAATACAGTTTGAATAATTCTTTACTCCATCAAGGTGCTCCCATTAAAATTTTCTACTTCAGAAAATCTAGCACAGTTCAAATTAAGATAAAACTAACCAGATGTGGCCAAGGCAGGGGGCAGGAGGTCCAAAGAAGGAAAAGTGTCCTCTAACAGGTCTGACAAGGTCTGTCCTCTCATGGAAAAACACCCCTGGATACGTATGGCCTGATCCCTACTGCCAGCTCAGCAGAAGGCAGAACTACACAGAGTCTTCCCAGGTGGGGCTCTAGGCACTCACAATTTGCTACCTATTATTATTTGCACTTGGAAGATTGATGGATATTACATTACACACACTACCGCCAAAGTACTTCAGTTCTCAAAGACTTTTAGCACCTGAGGTTTTTCTGTGCCAGCACAAGGTAGATCAAAGAAAATCTTTGAATTCAAGAGCTAGATGTGGTCTTGTAGAGACACCCACTGCAGCTCTCTTAAAAAACCTTTGCCACTCTGGGTTCTGACCCTCTAGAACCAGAGTGCGCTGGCACTCAGGGCTGGGGCCCCAGAGCACCCCATGCTGCTGTGTGAACAAAACAGTACCTCTGATGCCTTAATAATTTCTGGTTTTTCACTCTTCATGTATCTGTAACTTGGTGTGCTTCTTGCAAAGTGCTAAAAACCTCTGCTCCCAGCACCTTTACAAAACAAAGCTTGAACAAATTTGTCCACTTTTTATACTCCTAATTTGTCTTGGCCTCTGTTTCAGGTAGCCTGCTTTCAGGCATCACCTCAAGTGCTAGTCCTGTGCAGGAGCATTCCCAGCCATGCCCTTTCCCCCAGCCTCAGGCAGGTTCCCACCACACCTTTTCTCACAAACAGCAAGTTAAAGACTGCTTAGCACATTGCAAATGCATCCTGGCTCCACCATTACCCATAAATCACTTTCCCTCTGGTCACTACACATAGGTGTGCTAATTGCTCTCTCTCCAAGATCTTTCAGCTCCCTCATGGCAGGAAAAAGGCTTGTACCTCTTCAACCATTCAACCATGGTGCCTTGCAAATGCTCTAACCACCCGGACTATGGAAATAATGAAAAGCTTCCTTCCCTTTTGACTCTAAGCACTAACACCCTAATAATCTGCCTTCACACCATCCCCAAAGACTCATACTGTCTTCACACCTCCTGGAGTTCACCACGTAATTACACATCACCCTGCAAAGGTAACAACGGTATCCAATTTAATCAAATCCGACATCCTTGTCAGTTTTTCCTCACCGATATTTAGAAGCTCTTGCTGAAACCTTAAGCAACCCAGCTGAGGAAAAAGAGGCCTGAGAAATCCTCTGCCCCTATCCAGCATTACCACATCTCTCTGGCTTCTAGTCATGTTTGTCTTCTCAGTTGCTATGCTGATGTGACAGAAAGAAGACAAAGCAGAAGTGACAGTTGATGTTGAACATGGCAACAGACCAAGCAAATATTTTTTGTCCCTTTGTATTCCTCTGGAATATATAAAGGGATGTGATCTATTAGCGTGCAGCAGTAGGGATTTTGGCTTTTCTTCAGGGAGTCATACGCAATCAAGACTCAGAACAACATCAATCAGAAAATTTTTCAGAGAAATATGAATAACGTCATGCACTAGTTAGAGATCTGACCAAGCTCCCATTTCAGTTCACTCAGACTTCAGAAAATAGAAGAACAACTCTTTTCTCAGGCACATGGTGTGATTCTTGGGGTATCCTGCACAGGGCCATGAGCTGGACTTGATGATCCTGATGGGTCCCCTCCAACTCAGCCTATTCTATGAATCCACACTTTCCTTTTTAATGCACTATTTAGATCATAACCTCATTCCTGCCTCCCATCAGTGTTCAGGCACAAAGCTTTTTCACCTGGAATTGGAACTAGCTGCAATTACTTTGACCTGATATAGAAAATCCTTCAGACTTCTGGATTTTTTTTTTTGTATTAGAAGGATGCAGCAGATCTCTCCAAAATCCTTGCCAGAATGCACAGCAGAGAGGTCCACCTCAGGAGGGAGATGCACACATAATACAGCGACTGGCATTCACAGCCCTGAGGAGCTGAGCCCCTCGGACAGATGATTGTGATAAAGTTGACCTTATCATGATATCTGCAGGTTTGAATCAGTTTAGCAGATTAAAACAACCCTATCTGAGGAGCTGCTCAGCACCATTATCAGCACTGCTGATCACACTGACCAGGCCAGCATCTTCCAGAAGCTCCGAGTTCATTCACCAATAAACAAGCAGCTCTAGTAACCAGCACTTGAGATCCAGCTCAAAGAATCATCTTCAGCAGACTCTCAACTGTCCTGGCAGCTGAAGGTATAGGTCTGCAGAACTTAACTTAGCATGGAACTGATGATCATCTACAGAATTTATATCAAACTATAAAAATGATTAGTAAGAAATAAAACCTAAGTGCTGTGCTACAGTAGACGGGGGCAGAATCTATTCCCACTTGCAAACGTTTTCACAAAATCAGAAAGCAAATGAAGCCAGTAACAAGTCTCCTAATACAGATGAAGTTTTCAAAGTGTTCTATTCACAGTAGCAGTACAAAACCCAGCTAGTTAGTCCTCCATTGCATGGTATTTTAGATGCCTAACACAATTATTTTACTTTCACTGGCCAACAAAATGCATCTGATAATGATGCAGAAACGTAGGATACTATTTAGTGAGCACACACTAAGTCTTAAGCAGGTATGTCAACAGAAATTAACCCTAAAACTCCCATCATTCAAAGTGTTTAAAGTACTAAGGTTGTCATGTTCAGCACAGCTGCATAAAGAAGACTGTCTTTGCTGCAATGTCCGTTTTTAAAAAGCACAAGCTAGAACTAAATATCAAGTTTTCATAAAGTGTTATGCGGGCACCCAGATGGGTAAATATTGATGTTCAGGGCAGAAATCACTCAGATGCCACCCTGCCACTCCACAGGTGACTTCACAGCCCTCCTCTTCCCCACAGGAAGGACTTACAGCCTCACACACGGAATTCTGCCACCGCTGTGCCCTGCACACTCTCTCTCTTCACAGTAACAGAAACCAGGAATTTTTCTAGACCTGTCTCTATCAGGCTCAGGGATGCTCAGCTAACTCAGTGTATCCTCCCAGCCCACTGTAACAACGAAATAAAAGTGCTCTTGCTGGTTTAGAGGGTTTAAGCTCCTCCATTTTACTCGCTTCTTGCAAATACAAGCAGGTGTCATCTGAGCAACGCTGAGCAGCAGCTTCTTAAAACATTTAATGATTTGAAATTGCTCATATCAAGTTATAACCAAAGCTGTTAAGGTTTTATATTTCCTAGCAAGCAGCAATCAGAATGCTTTATCTTTGGACATGATCCTGGGTGGAAGACTTCTCCAGAACACTGAGAACATCAGAGCAAGACATCAACAGTTGCTGGATCCATAAATATAACAATATAATATCTTTTCCGTGCAAGGCAAGAATATTTGTTATAAAAGAGAGCAATCCCAATCTTACTTGGTGGCAGTTAGGTTTTCGTTCATTTGTTTTTAACTTCACTGGAATAACAAAAGTGATCTGATGTTAAAAACTCTTTTTATTTCTCATTTCTAGCCGTAAACTGAAAAGTTAATTACCCAAATTAGTATTGTCAGGATCCCCTAAAAAAACCTCTGTAATTAATACAGAAGATTGCAGTTAGCTGTGTAAAACTGTATTTTAATGTTTACTAGCAAGTTATCAACTAACAAGAACATGAAAAACACTTCTTACCCTTGTCCCTATTCTCTACTTCCCGATGCATATAATAAATACATATGCTATATGTAGTCTTGTAAACTAACCAAGAAACTTCACCCATAAAGGTCAAAACCACAATAACAGAGCTTCTCCATTTTCCTCTAAACACTTCAGAGATGCACAAGAGTTGTTTTAACAGGAATTAATTGCCAAGGAACAGGTACATCACTGAACTCTTTCCCTTACACACCCACAAATAGCTCAAACCACAGCAAGAAGTGAGGCCAGTACCTGAACAACCCCAAGTTTAAAAGCAGTTCTACAGGAGAAAAGAAGGTCATATTTTGGGGTTGGGGCTTTTTTGGTGTGAGAATAATTTAAGAGCATCCTTCAGAACTGAAACATGAAATGTTTCTGGATCTGATGTTAAGGCATTCTACCTCTCCCTTTATTTCTTACTATTTCCTTCCAATTTTGAGGAATATGTTAATGAGAACCATTTTTCTAATGCTCTCTTAAACCAGACAGGCTAAATTAAAGTGCACTATGAATTAGTGCAAACTCAATTCGAAATTCTTTATGTCACATAGATGAAGGAAAACTGGATCTGGGTGGATGCAGCTATAGAATGGTCACTACACCACCAACACAATTTAGTTGATTGGGTTTTTGCAGGGAAATTCCTTTCCCAGGCCAACCCTCTCAGCAAGGAGGAAAGCATGACTCAGTGGAATTTTTAGGAGATTTCAAGGACATGCTGGCTCCAGTTGTAACCACAGTGGCCATAAAATGAGGTATAAATAGTGCTTGCCTCATCCTGACACAGCAACCTGCAATGGGAAGAGCCCTCCCAAGGGAAATGGCATCTCTTGAATGGAGTCACCAAACCCTCAGGGTGACCTGCAGCCTCATGAACTATGAAAACTGTACTTGGGAGAGAAAATAGGAAGAACAGTGAATATTCCACTCTGTTATTTTGGGGGTTTTTTCCTATTCAACTCAACATCAGTTAAAAAATTTTTAAAAACAAACAAACAAAGATTTGTCATACTGACTGGACAAAAATATTTATTTTATTTAGTAAATGTGTCAAAAAATGTTTCAGGAAAAAAAAAGGCAGACTATCAGGACTCCACATGACACAATGGCAGATCAAAAATGATTTTTAACTTAAAAATCTAGAAGTTGGGCAGTACAAATAACCTAAGTCTGATAGAGAAGAACACAAAAAGAAATAAAAATCAGAAAATACTATATATGCCTCCAGAACTAAATCTTCTGGATCTTCTAAACTACCACCCCAATTACATAAACTTTCATGCAGTTCTCAGAGTTGTGAGAAATCAGTGATGTGGATCTCCCCCAACCTCCTTCACAGCTTTCAGATAAGGCCTTAATAAAACAAAATAGTACACCTGTTAAAATAGCAGTTCACCATACACTTTTCATATACTTACAATGCATTCTGTGGATTGCCAAATTATTGATCGCTTCTGTTTCTTTATTCCCCAAGAAATTTTATCAAGTATCTTTCCCCCTTTAAACAGAGGCAGACCAGCACAGACTGTGTAATTTTGCTCTAGTAAAATTCAAGCGGTGTCTCCAGCACGACCCCCGAGATAAACCATAACCAGCACTCCGGTGAGCTGAAATACCCGAACTCAGCTGAGAGTCTGAGTGGCAAAATGCCGCACTGAGCAGACACAGCGGCTGTCCCTGCAGGCCCTGCTTTAGGGGCACGCAGGTACAAAGCAAGATGCATTCCTTGTGCACCTTCTCATGTTTGGCTCAATGGAAGCTTCAATGGAAGTTTCAATGGAGGAAACCCCTCCTTGCTGGAAGCTTCAGGGCTGTGCTGCTCTCAAGAGACCAAGCTCCAGCAGCCCGTACAAGGCTGCAACCCAACTTGCTGCTCTCGTACCTCATCATTTGAGCACAGCTGCTATTTAGCTAATAAATTCAGGGTCCTATTGGGAGCATGAGCCACCGCACCACACCACTGCCTGCATCCAGCCTTTGGCCCGTGCCTGGAGCGTTAAGGAAACGCCAGAAGCAGCACCGAAGCGCTGCAAGCCAGAACGAAGGGGGAAACCCCTCCTTGCTGGAGGCTGCAGTGAGCAGAGCCCTTCACGGACAGATTTCCGAAGCTCCCTGCACCGAGGGCCTCAGCGGCTGCCCTCGGCTCCAGCTCGCCCGCGGGCTCCGCAGCTCCTCACCTTGCTGTCGTCCATGTGTGCCGCCAGCCCCGATCCGCCTGGCCGCAGCCCCCGCACGGGGAGCGGGCAGAGCCGCCCGCAGCCGCGGCGGACA
>VZTX01020267.1:0-26441 GCA_013400915.1 Pardalotus punctatus
CTACAGGACCACTTTTCTGGGCAAACACGCAAACAATGGGGCATACAGGATTGTCATAACATCACCCCAAGACATGCTGTTTTCAAGGCTCTTGGGAAAACCTTCAAGTTGAGAAGCTACGTAGAAATGTCCCTGACATCTACTACCTCACCAAAAATATTTGTGAATTCAAGTTGGTGGGAGGTCTGAAATGCCAGCTCATTCAGTAAACTACATGATACTTTGTTTAAAGATACAACTTCTTGATTGTCTGTAAACATTTACCTTACACTTGGAAAATGAAGGCTATATCAACCATTGAAAGCCACTGAAAAAAAGTTTAAAGAAAACTTTTCAGGCCCCCTAAGACAAGGAAGACATTGAAGTTTTGAAGTGTGTCCAAAGAAGGGCAACAGAGCTGGGAAAGAAGGGCAACAGAGCTGGGGAAGGGTCTGGAGCACAAGTCTGGTGAGGAAAAGCTGGGGGAGCTGGCGTTGTTTAGCCTGGGGAAAAGGAGGCTCACAGGGACTTTATTGCTCTCTACAACTGCCTGAAAGAAGGCTGTAGCCAAGTGGGAGTCAGTCTTTTTTTTCAAGTGACAAGTGATAGGACAAGAAAAAATGGCCTCAAGTTGCACCATGGGAGGTTAGATTGGCTACTAGGAAAAAATTCTTCCCCAAAATGGTTGTCAAACACCAGAGAAGTTGATGGAATCACCATGTGACACCATGTCTGGAGGTGTAGATGTGGCATTTGGGGACACTGTTTAGCAGTGGGCTTGGTAGTGCTGGATTAGTGGTTGGACTCAATGATCTTAGCAGGTTTTTCCAACCTGATTCAATACATAATTCTGTGTCTTAAGATCTTGGTGAAGTTTAAAAATGATATCTTCTTTTCACATTCCTGTTTTTGTAAGGAAAAGTTGTTTTGTCATAGCCTGATTCATGAGCTCAATGCACTTGGGAGCTGAACACACTTCAGTTTTGAACGTGGTCTGTAAGACTGCAGAAAGAAATTTGAACCAGCCCAAGGAACATGAGTTAAAGACAGTGGTTGTGACTCACATGAATTCTAGAAAGTAATTTTGCTTTTTTGACCTAGAAAAATAAGAGAAGATAATGCCATATAATCACTTCATGTATGGCACTGTAAGCAGAGGGATAAGGGCTGTGCAGGTTTCACCATGGTGGATCGAGCAAGGAAGGGGAGATTAAATTTAGCTGGCTATTAGGAGCAATTTCCTGACAACGAAGACAATTAGGCAGTGAAGCTGTTTTGCCTAGTGAGGTAATTACTGCACAAACACTAGATGGACGCAAGCCAAGATTAGATAAGTATAGTGGAAAACGTAGTACAAGGTCTCTCCTGATGAACCCAGAGGGGCTGGCTGTGCTGGCCCTGCGCCCAGCCAAGCAGTTGCAGCAAACTTTCCCTGAAGTGTTCTTGAGACCACAAGGGCTTTACTGGGACAGGGGCTGCAGGACCAGAGCTGGCTGTTTCATCAGGGCAGAGAGCAACAGAGAGCAGTGCATCAACCCCACCTGCCATAAAAGTGCACAGAATGTCTGAGGCAGTTGGAAAATGAAAGTTGAAGCAAAAACAAATCTAAATAGTAACTTTTGGGGGTGAGTATGACCTTTGTTAGACCACATAAAGCCCCTTTTTGTTTCTTATGGGGCTTGGGTGTTTCTGCACTTGTTGATTTGTGTTGGTTTTTTCTCTTTTCACTGGCACATGTGGAGTGTTTGCTGAGTCTGGAGCCAGGAGAGCTTCCAGAGAAAGGAGGCAGATTTTTGGAAGAATCATGGGGCTGAGAGCAGAACACATAAAATTCTGGACTGCTTTAGTATCTCCCAGAAGGAGGAAACAGCTGAGCCCTCTCCGAAATACGTTTTTCTCAGCTATGAAAATAAAGGGTAACGCCTTCTCCTGTAATTAGGGTAAGGGGGTGGGAGAAAGGCCCTGTCCCGCTGACAACCAAAGCTTCATCTCAGCAGAAAATTCCACACATGGCCCTGTACCAGAACTGAAGTCTGGAAGCAAAAGACAACATGGAGAAAAGAGGAAGCAAGTAATTTTGGGCTTGAAGTAGAAGCAGAGTGATGCTCTCAGGGTAGCCATGGAACCCATCTGGGTACCACAGAGCATATTCTAACCCTGGGGCTGAGCTTACTCTCAGATGTCCCTGAGAAGTCCCAGGAGGGCAACAGGGGCTCTTCCCCTTCAACACCTACCCTCTTACAGGAGCATTCCTGGACTTCATCCTGATATAATCTAGTTAGAGGTTATCCCAGCTCAAAAAATGGCTTTGTAAGACAGAGGAGAGCAGGAAAGTGTAGGACACCCACCTATCCACCTCAAAGGATGGAAGAAGAGCAATGCTCAGTCTCAGCCCTGAGTTTTATCTGCCAGGTATTTACTTAATGCAGCATGTTTTCAGATATTTCACACTGAGAATTAGGCCACTTAATTAAAATGCTGTGTTGTCCAGAGATGTTTTATAACAGCATATTTGCCCAATATATCAGTAGAAAACTCTTCTATTTATTTACCTGCCTCATTATACAGGTGTGACCATTTTTAGGGAAGGGGCAGAGGCAATTATTCCCCACTACTATCACCACTACCACTTTTGTTTTTAGGGAAATTCCTCCTAAGTGGAAAAAGCCACAGTTGAGCAAACATGTTTAAGGATGATGAGTGGTGCCAGAAACCTGGCATCACCTTGCCTTCACCCCCTGTTCAGTAACGTCCCAAGATTTGCACATGGATATTATTTACCCTGTGGGCTGGAGCTGCAACTGGGCAACCTTCAGGTTAGCTTAGAATCATGGGATCATTTATGAAGGAAAAGACCTCTGAGACAATCAAGTTCAACCATTAACCAGCACTGCCAAGCCCACCACTAAACCACATCCCCAGCTGCCACATCTACATGCATTTGAACACGTTCAGGGATGGTGACTCCACCACTTCTCTGGGCAACCTGTTCCAATGCTTGACAATCATATTGGGGAGGAATTTTTTCCTAATAGCTAATTTAAACCTCCTCTGGTGCTACCTGAGGCCATTTCCTCTGGTCCTGTCAGTCGTTACTTGGGAGAAGGGACCAACCCCCACCTGGCTACAATTTCCTTTCAGGGAGTTGAAGCTTGCAGAAAACTTATCTCCCCCACCTCAGCAGAGCAGGTTACAGCAGCCACAGCATGTTGACCATGCCTAATTCCAGAGGATGCTCTCTCCCACAGTTCTGACCCTCCTTTACCTTCTACCTTCAAGCTCAGACAAAGATGAAGAACTCCTGTCACTGCCTATGGTGCAATCACACTGAAGCTCCTGGGATGTCAAATGGCTCCTCCAAGCAGGCTACACCAGAACTGTTTAGAGCACACCAAGCATCCAATGTGTACTGTGTTGCCCTCAGAATGTGATCTAGCCTCATCTCTGCTGTCTCTTCTGCTTCTATGATCTGTTCAGACATTTCAGGGATTTTTTTACCATGATCACAAATTCCTTTCCTGGCTAGTAGCCCCTTTTGACCTTCTTCATGTAAAGCAGATGTTTCCCACTCAAATGCATTAGTCCCAGATGTTTTAGGGGCTGGATTCATTCAGTTTGCCTGTGCTGGCTTTCTGTTGATGCGCATCTCTTGAAACCAGTGATGGTACTCATCTTTAAACTGTTCAAACAAGTAAGGGTGCCTGGGTTTGAAGACAGGTGTCTGCTAAGGAAGGTGGGTGCCTCCCTTAGAGCCTGCAAATGTGAACCTCCTTCCCTCCAAATTATTATAATTTTGGAATCAAGGGCTTTCAGGCAAAGATATGGGGAAAAGGAATAACAGTTTTTTACTAGTATCTATGGCAAGGCAAACAATCAACAACAGTAGCAATGACAAACAAACAAACAAAAACCAGAAGATGCGGTGACAGAAGTCTCCGGGCTGCTGAGCGCTTTTCCCGTTCGGTGCAGTTCCGGTCCCAGCCGGCAGGGGCGCTGTCGGGCTCCCGGCCGGGCAGGGCGGGTGCGATGACTCCCGCGCAGCTGCAGGGGGCGCTGTGGCGCGGTCAGCTCTGTGCGTGCGGGTTATGGCGATGGAGCGGGAGGCCGGCGGGCACCGCAGCAGGACGGGCAGGACAGGCGGGTGTGCAGCAGATGTGGTGCGGGAGCTCAGAGCAGGGAGCAGGAGCGGCAGAGACGGGATCACCCAGACTCACCAACAAAAGGTGGCAGGGACTCCTCAATCCGCTCTGGCGGGGAAAAGCATGGGGTGGCAGCAACTGGCCCCCTTCTGTAAAAGCTGCTAGCACAACTGGGGAGATGTGCACCCCAGGAACGCACCCTTTTTCCCAAACAAAAAGCTCACTCACCAAGGAAAGGAAAAAGTGGCACTGATTTGAGATCTTCCTACAGCTGGCAGCTGAGGAGATCCGTAGTTCTGCACCACTGTCCTGTGCCATTCCCGGTGGTCGAGAGTGTCTGATCAGGATCACCCCTCTTTCCGCCCCTCCCCATGCCCAAGCCAACTCTTTGTCTCTCACACGAGAAAAGGTTAATAGTCCTTAAGTATCCAGCCATTAGTAACCTAGCTCCAGGAATGGGGAAAAATTCCACACCCCTCAACCTCCAACAAAGGGTTATGTGACTTCTGTGAAGTTAAATCAGGTTAAACACCCCAGTGTAAAGTGCCAGGATAATTGGAGCTCAGCTCACAATCCCTTAAGCCTCACACTGAACTTTGTTCACACGCCCTGGTACCTTCCTCCTGGCTGTGGCCCTGCCATCCCCAGTCTGGGATACCCAGGAGAGGGCTGCACGAAAGGTGAAAGGTCCAAGGGACCACTGCTGTCACTCCCTTTCCATGCATCCTTCATTTCTCCTGTGCCCCATCTCACCACACAACCCATCATCCCACACAGCAGAAAGGGACCTGTAGGACCTGAGATTGCTCTTTAATCATTACCTCACAAACTTGTGTTTTATTTCACTCATACACCACCCATAATTTAAGTCTAGACCTACGGAGCTCCTCTGGAACACAATAGTGCCACAGCCAGGCACCATGGCAGCAAAAATGGGAAGCAAAGTTAATTCGTGCTTTTAACTGTTGCAAAACATCCTGAAACTGCTTACATAAGAAAGTAAGTGCCTATTCATTGTGGTCATTGTTCGTCACCACTGTCTCAGCTCTTGCCAATTTACAACCCAGGAAGGCCAGATCAGGCAGGTTCAGGGAGTTCATGATGTGAACTTTACCTAAGCAAATACAGGCTGGGATGAATAATTAACAGGAGCTGTAATATGGAACTGTCCTATGAAGGGCTGGAAGGAGCAAAGCAGCATTTTTCCTGACCTTGGCTCTAAGCCTGGACTCTACCCACTCTGTTCTTTTCTGATTGAGGCAGAAGCTCTCCTCCCAGGCATAGAATGTGAGGAGAGAGAAAGAAGGGTTTTTTTGAGAAGTGCTTTGCAGGACATCCAGTATGGTCAGCATATAGCCAGGTTTCCCCTGTGCAAAGCAGCCCAAAAAGGGGGTGTAAAAATTCTCAAAACTGAATTAAGCCACCGAGTTCTCATTTATCTGCTGCTGGTGGGGCTGAATGCTTTCTTCACACTTCCAGAGAGCTTTCTCCCTGAGCTGAAGCTCCTGTTGTGATACAGCCAGGAGATGCTTGCTAAAGTCAGCCCTGAAAGGCTATTGGCATGAAAGAAATACTCTCTGCTTGAGCCAAAACCACCGAGCTGAATATTTTCCTGTTGTGTGCATTGTGTCTTTGCTTGGTTAACTCAGAGCCAGGGTTCTCCCCAGCAGAAGGAGCAGTGTCCATTTACCATTTCAGAACAGCCTGGGCACCCCTGGTGAGGTGCTTGCTATAGAGAGCCCCAAATCTTCCACAGGTGTTCATGCCAGGACACTTGGTGTAGTTGAAGGAGTCACCTACCCACCCAGCAGAGCAGTTTGTCTCTCCTGGCTCTAAACAGTGCTCAGTTGGATGGGATTTTGAGCAACCAAGTCCATTGGAATGTGACCCCTGCTTATGGCCATTTTTACCTCTTCAGGTACTTTCTTTTGCCTTTTGCAATGTGTTAAATGTGAATCCAAATCCTCCAGCAGCATCTCATTTTCCCTGCCTACAAAGTACTGCTGATAGAATAGAATAGAATAGAATAGAATAGAATAGAATAGAATAGAATAGCATAATAGAATAGAATATTTCATTTGGAAGGGACATCCAGTGGTCATCTAGCCCAGCTGCCTGACCAGTTCAAGGCTGACCAAATTAAAGCACGTTAGTAAGGGCACTATCCAAACGCTTCTTAAACACTGACAGGGGTGGGGCATCAACCACCTCTCTAGGAAGCCTGTTCCAGTGTTTGAACATCCTCTTGGCAAAGAAATGCCCTAATGTCCAGTCTAAACTGCCCCTGGCATAGCTTTGAACTGAAAGAGAATAGATTTAGATTAATTCATGTCTACCCTATTACACCAAGTGTTTTCCCACTATCTGTGTCCGATTCAACATGCATTTCAGGATATGCTTTCTGAGGCTGGCCTGCACAAGGTTCTCTCCCTAATGGGATTTGGGGGAGCCAGTACTCCTCAAAAGGAGGAGGTAAATATGGAGTTTACTATTGTGGGTAATCATTGCTGCATCAATCAATATTTGATGGTGAAAACTAAAAAGCGGTCAAAATACAGGAGGCAAGTGAGAACTCTGCTTTCTTTGCAATGTTTTAACAAAGAGGCATATTTAACCTTTTTATCTCCTTATTTCAGACAGAGACTATGGGCTGATAAACCCTACAGCTGCCCTAGTAATTGGTGGTGTATGTGTTCAACTTGGGTACTTGAGTCTGTTCCACCACCCAAACAAGGCAGATTTCCTTTTGGGGTAGAAACGACCAGCCATGGCTTTTCTCGGATTTAAGAACTTAAGAACTGCAAATACTTTTTATAAAGAAAAGCAAGACCATGGTGTAAGAGATTTCCAGTGTTTGTCTTAACACTTCTACACATGTGGAGCTGTACAGATTAGTGAAGGATTTTGATCTTGTTTTACTCAGTCGGGATGATGCAGACAGAAGAAATAAAATCACAGCTGCTTGTGCTCTCTCTCTTTTCCTCCCTCACTGCCTTCATCCATCTACCTCTGTATCTACCTATCATTTGTGCTGTTCTTGCAGCAACTGAATCCTTCCCCATAAATTCTGTGGCAATGGAGAGGTCCCCAGTGAGTATCCTAGAGGATGAAAGGATTGATAGGGTTAAAATACTTGCTGTGGTCATGTTCAGAGCTTGGATTTCAAGGTTTAATTTCATTCATTTCTTGATAAGTTTTTATTCTAAAATCAGATTACAGAGTACATTCATGTTTTACAGATAATACGTATCCGTTCTTAGCATCATACAGATTCCAGAAGGATTTTATCTAAGATCCTAAAGCAAACTCCTTGATGCTGGTTGGATGAAACAGTGTGTGGTGGAAAGTCCTCACTCTTGTGTGTGAGGACCTCCCACTCCTCTCTGCGATCCTGTTCCCTGGGGAATTCCCACTGTTCTTCCTATTTCCTTCTGGTCTGAATTTCTCACATTTCACTTTGGCAAACTAAACCCCTTAACAAGAGAAACAGCTTGCTGGGATTGGTATCAGTTTACACAGAGGTGCCGGGGTAAAAGACACCCACTTTTTGAGTACTGGAAACAACAAGGATTGATGTATAGGAGGGGTCAAGGCAGGATCTAGTAAGGACAGATGAATATCCATTTGTTTTTCCCACTGAGAAAAGAAAGTGAAGAAATCAGCAAGGGGTGATGTGACCCAATATGTGTGTGTAGGGAGCTGCATCAAACTTGGAAATGGAGCTGAGGAGGCTCTGACATGTCCAAGTCTGGTAGAGGTGGGCCCTGGCTGGGCTCTGTCGGTAACCAGTGCTTGGCTCTGGAGCTTGATTTTAGAGTGGGATCCAGTTCTCACTTAGGGCTGCAAGGAGGGATGGGAACCAACAGAGCTGCCCTTGCATCCCAGGTAATCTCTCCTCTATTCTGCTGTCCTGTTGGTACTGCAGATCATTGCATTTCAGATCTTTCTAAATATGAGCAAAGGAGGGAGAAGGCAGAGGAGAACAATGGTGGGAATGGTGTCAGTATTGGGATGCAGTAGGGAGGGAGAATGTTGAAGAGCTAAAGTTCTTCTAGCACACAGTGTCTTAAGGGATGCTTTACATCACTGGTAGTTCTGACAGGGTTTGACAGGAGCGTCCGGGTTGAATCAGGTATAACCCCTGACCATCTGGGCTTTTCTTCATGCATGTCCCCAAAATACCAATACACATATCTGACTTACCTGCAGGGTGCCAGGATTTTGGTATGGATATGCTTTGTTCCTGCTTTTTTCTCTGGGGCCTGATGAGGGAAAGTCAGTAAAAACATGAAGCACAGGAGGGGGGTAGGACGAGAAGAGAACAGTGAGTGTGAGAGGAGATGCAAGGAATTCTTTGTAAATGGCAGAATTTTGCGGTTTCAAAAGCAAAACATCTTTGTTTGCATTTGCCTCAAAAACAAAATGTGTGGCTGTTTGTCATTTGTTCTTCATTTGGTGTCTAGTGGCAGCTCTGGCTCTGTGAAAAGCTGGGAGCAGTGTCACTGCTCCTGGTATGCGAAGATGAACCTGTGGTCGAGGGCCAGGCCAAGGAATTTGGCTCCTCTGCCAGGCCCTGGAGCAGACTGGCTGCCTCAGACACACAGCACAGCAGAGAGCATCCCTGTGCCTCAAAATGCTTAACCATCCAGGGGCATGTGGCTCCAAGGGGGGTGAGGAGAGGAAGGGACAGCTTGACCCTGCCAGTTTAGAAAATGTTGAGTAGTGGATTAAAAAAAGCATTTTCCTGGTGAGTTGGACCCTTTAATGATGAGGATTCACAGCACCTTTGGATCAAAATCTTAACCAGCATATATTATGAGACTCTGGGCATCATTAAATTTAAGAGAAGACTCTCTCTCTGCTCTCATCATGAAGGTCAGAACCTAAGCTCAGTCTAACATATCAGACACCTAATTCTCTTAGGCTCACCCATCACTTCCTAGACCCCAACCAGGCTTTCCTGACCACATCCTGGTGCTCCAAAGCTGAAGGGATCTTCATATACATGCTGTATTGTACTTTATGTATGTATTGATGTATTATATTTTGTCACGTTAATGCTTGCAAAGGTCTGAAGACCCTTGGGAATAAAAAGGATTTGGGGATCAGGTGATCACACACATTGCATATATCAGTTCAGGGATCATTTCTGTGCAGGGAATGGACTTGAGCCCACATTTAAGGGAATTTTAGGTTTAAATGCATTCTGAAGACATCCCATTATTGATTTTAAGCAGTTCTGCTGTAACAGCAATTGCTGGGACATTATTCTCTGCATTAGTCGTGTCAAAACTTAGGAGATCCCCATGTCTGCAGAGTAATACAGGATGGTATTTTTATTTTGGTTTCTGTTTCAGTTCCTCAGTCCTTACACAAGTTGGTACATGGGGGCCGCAAGCTGCAGGCTGCCTACCTTCCCCTCTTGCTAAAGGCACCACTCTTATTTCAGGCAGAGCTTTCCTTCCATACTCCCTTGCTTTATTCTATGTCAGCAGCTAGGTTAATTTTGAAGGGTTTGATCTGCAGAAAGCACACAGCCACACAGACAGGGAGATTTCTGAGCCTGGCAAGACAAAGCAATCTCTTCTTTCTGTGTGCCTTCCTTGGATTTATTGTGTGCATCAGCCAGGCTCCTGGTTCCAGCTGCAAGTTTTTATTATTCCAAGAATAATCGTTTGGCTAACAGAGACATCTCCCTGCAGACAGAGGGATGGAGCAACCCAAATTGATATTGCAGATGGAAGTTTGCTTGGAATTGCTCACAGTAATAAAGAGAAAGCAAAGGGTTTTCAACAGAAGTATCTACTTTTTTCCCACTGGTTGGCCTTTCTTTCTTTATTCCTCTCTCTCCCCAAGCTCTACCACCCTGAAAAAAAAAAAAGAAATGTTAAGTGCAGAACTATATAACTGGAAGAAAAGCAGCAGAAAGACAGACCATCATGTTCCCTAAAGTGCAGATTCAAATCCAGTGGCTTATACCATATTTGGGTCAGGTCTTTTGGAAGAAATGGAGAGGATACATGAAGGAGGCACCTACAGGATCCACTTACCCATTCACTCATGGGTTGTTTTGAGTCCTGAAATGGCTGATTGGCTCTTCACTTATTGAGCTGTAACATCAGAAAAAAGGGGGCCTGAAAATGGCCTTTTTGCCCAAATTTCTCACCCATCAGATGGGAGTCATCACCAACACAGCAGTGGACACATGAGATAGGAAGGGCACCAATTACTAAGGGAGATGATAACTGTCTTGGATATGGAAACATTACTTGGTCTTGTTTGTCTTTCCCTAAATACTGTATTTTACTGAGCAGATTAATTCCTTTCTCTGTGCAAGGTTAGCACTAATCCAGATCAGCAGTGCTTCTCTGCAGAGTGCACTGCCAGACTTCTGCCATCACCCTGGTGAGCAGAATCCACATCCAAAGCACAATGCCTGTCAGTCCCAAACAGGCTGCTCTGCTGGAAAAACCACCCAAAACTTCACTTTTCTGAGAGCAGTCTATAGTGCTGAGGTCCCGAGTGCTCAGTCCTGGTTATTGTTGCTAACATGAACTCTACATTTAACCCACAGGCCCCAGTTGCTCTCCACAAGGCATCCAGATGTATTCCTGAGCTCCACACATTTCACTTTTCCACAGTCACAGCCGCATTACTCAGTTCTGCACAGCAGTTTTCATTTCCAAAGCGTTTTGCAAACATGAGCTGACTAAGCCTTGCCAGACCCCATTCCTTGCCAATTGGATTGAAGGGGCCTCTGAGGAGAATGGCTGCAGCTCAACCCAGAGGTGCAATTTCATTTTCAATTGTATAACCATTTGGGGGGAGGTTAAGAGACAAAGAAAGTTGTTGTTCTGTTGCTGCTGAGATTTTATGCTTATTTCATTGTCATGTCTACTTACTCAGAAATGCAACAGCATCTAGGTGCTGTCAAAAAGCTCCCCTCAGAACATGGGAACTTCTGGGTCTTGGTGGAAGAAAATAAAGGTGATATTTAACGTCTCTTCAGTGTTGAAATCCGTGACTATAAGAAAGATGATATCCTGTTTCTAAATCTGTAGGCCATCTTCCTTGTTCTGCCTTACTGGGGGGAACTGGAGCAGGGGCTGCAGTTTGCACAGATCAAAAATCCTGGCTGCAATAGATCAAATCAAAAAGCAAGTTCTGGTCTCTTGCACTTTTCATGCCATAGGCTTCTCCTCTCCTATTACTCCACCTGGAGCCCCTCTTTATGCTGCACTGGTGGTGACACCACATAGGCAGAGGGATGGTGTGCTGGGACGAGCATAACATGGGGAGAGCATCTCCATGGTTATTTCATGGTTATAACTCTCCAGAGTTATTTCATTGAATCACAGAACTCTTTGAGTTGGAAGGGACCTTAAATTTCACCTAGTTCCCAGCAGGGACACCTTCCACTAGACCAGAGCCCCATCCAGCTTGGCCTTAAACGCTTCCAGAAATGGAGCAGCCACGGTTCCTCTGAGAAACCTGTGCCAGTGCCTCACTACTCTCATAGGGCAGAATTTCTTTCTAATATTTAATCTAAACCTACTCTCTGAGAGTTAAAGCCATTCCCCCATGTCCTATCACTCTGTGTCCTTGTTAAAAGTCCCTTTCCAGCTCTCTTGTAGCATCTTTAAGTACTGGAAGGGCCTCTAAGGTCTCCCCACAGACGTCTTTTCTCCAGGCTGAACAACCCATTTTCTCAGTCTGACTCCCTGGGAGAGGTGCTCCAGCCCTCTGAGCTTCTCCATGGCATTCACTGGACTCACTCCAGCAGGTCCATGTCCTTCTTATATTGGGGTACCCACAGCTGGATGAAGTAGTCCAGAGCAGAGTAGAGGGGGAAAATCATCTCCCTCAACCTGCTGGCCACACTTCTTTTGATGCTGCCCAGGATTCAGTTAATTTTTGTCTTATAACTACTAGTACAATTCCAAAATGGAATATGCTGATCTTGCATAAAACTTGTCCCAGTGGCTTGATATAAAAACTTAAAAAAAATAAAAATTTGGACCAGTCCTAGGGGCTCTGAGATGGAGATAGGAGAGTTAAATGCTCAAATCCCAGAGAAAGAAATTCTTAGACTTCAGACCAATTACTTTGCATCTCTGCAAAGAGCTGGAATTTTCCAAGCCTTGGAATTTGTTTTTCGACATCTGTTTTACTAGGAAACATGCACCCAGATGCCCACAAGCATCTTTGAAAACCTCCCCTGTTGGTGCTAAGCTTTATCACTTTTAATGTGTTTTGAAGGGAAAAGGAAGTGAAAACTGTCACTGAAGTAACTTCCTGTGAAAAACGTGAACCTTTGTCTATCCAAACATCAGCATCAAGCAGTGCTGAGCTACCAGTGTTTTGAATATGGGAGTCCAAATGGTCAGGATGCCATCAGGACCTTCAGCTCTCTCTCTCCTGCATCTGTTGGGACGGCTCAGTTTTAGCATCTGTGAACTGCAGCTCAGGAAAATAGAAGTGTCTGTTTAAAACACTGATACAAGATGTAAATCCGTCTAGAAGAAAAGCTCAGTTTCATCAGAGAAAACTTGGCCTGGGGAAGAGTTAGTCTAAGCAAACCATGGTCTGGTCTCTACCATCTTGCAGTCAAAGCCAAAAAAAGCATTTATATCTTGGCTTTGAAGGACATGGCTCAGAATCACATGTCACTCAAAGTTATAAGCAGAAAAGAACAATCAAGAAAATCACCAGAAGAGAAAGTCACATGTTGGCATCTCCCTGGTCTGACCATGGTTTTACTGATTGTTATGTCCTGTAGAGTAGCTTTGGCAATTTGATAAATGTCATTGATTTTCCTAAATGCAGACTCCAAGCAATGTATTTTTGAGAACTGTCTATCAGTTTCTCTCATAACTAAGTGTATACTTCTATTTAGGTATTGACTGTTCCTGTAAGAGGCTGTAAGTCAAGAGTGAAGGTTGCCTGGGAATAAATGCTCTGGCATATTCAGTGCCATATTTGTGGCATATTCATAATGAGTTTGTTGCTTTAATGATGCAACAAGTCATGATCATGGTAGTTCTTTTCAGCTTTGGGATCTCCGAATCTTTGGAACTTTGGCTATGGTTGTTTAAAAAAAATATCAGCTACAGATGGTTTTGTCCTTCTTTGTCCTATTTCAGCCCTGGTTAGTCCCAGGGCAGGAATATTTTAGCTGTTAAGGAGGGAAATTGATTTGCAATCAATATATACATTGGCATTAACACCTCACAAAAGAGAACTAACTCTGATCACAGAAAGATCTCAGCTGATCTGCATCTTCACCACTTGCTTTTGATGTATTTCACTTGAGAAACACCAGTTGCACAGTGATTTTTCTACACTGAATGTGATGAAAGATGGACGAAGTTGCTCTGCTTGTCACATTTCAGCTCTTTCCTCCCTACAGCATTTTCAAGTGCGCTCCAGTTACTCAGAAATGCCATCAGGGATCACTGGTCTTTGTGGTTTGCTGTGCGTGTTGAGCCCCACAGCCTGGGATCCAAAGGAGTATCTGTCTGTGGGGATACCAGCTGTGGCTCATAGGAAATTCCCAGTGAAACTCTTAGGGAATTCATAAAATCATAGAATGGTTTGAGTTGGAAGGGACCTTGAAGACCATCTAATTCCAGTCCCCCTACCATGGGCAGGGACACCTGCCACTAGAGCAGGTCACTCAGAGCCCCACCCAGCCTGGCCTTGAACATTTCCAGGGGTATGGGAACTGCCCTGGACTTATTCATTTGCACCACACAAAAGGAGCATCAAATATGACCATTCTGGCCACATCTCATATGGTTTTGCAGTGGTTTAAATGACAAAACTAGGAATACTGCAATGGTGATTTGGGTTTGGCTGTTTCTGGGAGAATTCTACAATGAACTACTAAAAACATTTTTGAGTGTCCATTGTTAATCAAAACTGTGGGTGTTTTGGGATGGTAACAGAAGAAGGTTAATTTAAGCTGATGACATGATTCTTGGAAGCCGATGACCTCCCTGCTGCATGTTGGCAAGGCATATAAATGTCTCTGTGGGCACGTGAGGGTGCATCACAACCTGAGGAGGTTTGGTCCGCACAGTCAATAGGGCTGCACAGGGATTTAGTTGCCTCTAAAACCCAGCACCTTTGTTTGGTTAGCTGGATCTGGACTACACTGATGGTGTTGCTTAGAGGCTGAGCTAGTGCAAATGAAAACAACAAGAGCCTTTTGAGGTAGTATTGGGTGTCAGACACATCCGTGTGGTGCTGGGTGACATGATACAAGACCTGTTCCCTCTTGTGCCCTAAGGGACTGGCAGCTGTAGGACAACAGAAGAGTCAAGCCAGCATCTCACATAGCACTGGATGGTTCTACTTGGGCAGCAGCTGCATTTCTGTTCCTTGCTTTGGAAGCTCAGATGTACAGCTCACATGCAAACACCTAGTGCAGACACCTAAATGTAGGTACCCTAATTTCAGACTCAATCCAATGCTTTTATAGCCTCTTTGTTCAGTGTGTTTTCTACCTCAGGATGTTTTAATAAACATTTTCCCACATATCTTAAAAATTAGAGGAAGACAGGTTGCTTCTATGCTTCGATCCAGACACTTGGTGTCTCCCTATTTAGGTGATGGATGGCAATGACCCGAAAATGTCACGTCAAATATTACTAAATAAAATGTAACAAATTTGTTTAAGGGGGGAAAAAAATCAACTATCAAACAAAACAAAACAAATCAAACCAAAACAGTTGCGTCTTCTGCTAAAGAAATTCACTTCAACATATCTGAGCAGCATATGTAGGTAGAGGAAAAATCAGATTTTTAAGTCCAAACTATTTGTTGAAGGCAAGAGATAAATATAGCACTGATACCCATGCCAACAAGTCCTGCAAAGGATCTTGAGGCTTCTACATAAACCAGACAGGCATAACCGGGTATTATATCCATAACCTGTTGCAGGAGGAGTTTTACAATTCGATCTGACCGATGACCCAAACACATGGAAACAGTAATGGAGGATGGAGAATGGCTGAAGACACCACATGGGCACCTGGACCTCCCTCTCACCCCAAACCAGTAAGCACCAGAGCTAAGCTACACATCCACAGCTGCCAAACAAGATGCCCTGGGAACACAGCTAATTTGGATATCATACTTATTTCTGGTTTTCTTTGCTTGTTTGTCTGTTTCTTTGTTTATTTGTTTTTCCCAGATGAGTAATATTGCCTCTGTGCAAAAAGAGTAAGGATTTCTGTGAACAGCAGGAAACTAATGCATGAGAGGATGATCACAACAATATTTACTGCAGCCTGCAGTGATCTCTGCCTGGCTGTGATTTGCTGTTATGCACCAAAACAAGTTGCAGGGAAGGGAAAATATAAATTTTATCAATATGGTGTCTGAAACGAGGCCTCAGCTTATGAAGCAGTTGTGAAGGCGAAAGCTGGAAACACAGAGAAGGAAAACAGAAATAAGTGAAAGAAGATGCTGGGCCATATGGGAGGAGCTGGACTGATGAGAAGTTGAAGTAGTTGATGTGGGGTGCATAGTCTGATCACTGGTGGCATTTGGGTCCCTCATGGATTTGCACGGGGTCACCAGCTGGTTACACACAAAAACAGATGGAGCACATGATTATCTGAAAAAGGCACAGCAGAGTCACTGCTGGATGTGAAAGTCTATAGCAATGCTGAAGGGCAGGGGAGATCATGAATTACTTATTGAAAAGATGACGAATGCATTAAAGCCCAAGGGAAAGATGGGTGACACTGAAAATAAATTTGATCCTGTGAAGTTAAAAGGCAAGTCTTTGAGAGAGACAGAGGAGGTAATGCTTGGAGAGCATTTCAGGCCATTACTGTGGAACGATAAAGAAATCTCAGTAGAGACCAGATGGGAAATATTTAAAGAAGCAATAGAGAACACAGTAGGGAATTTATTGGGAGGCCTAAGCAAACAAGGAGGAGCTGGACAAACATCAAAACAAGAGTATTAGAGGGAAAATGCAAACAGAGCCTAGGATTATGGGAGAGTAGAAACAAAAGCACAAAACAAAGCAGAGGAAAATTTCCAAAGGCAAGTAAACCTCTTTAGGGTATGGAGAAGGACCAGGAAAACAAGGTGTGAAATTGAGATTGAATAAGATTGTGTTCAATAGGAATAACAGTGTGCCTGTGCTGAGAGCACCAAGAGGAGACCTGATGTCCTGGGAGCAAATGTAGGAGAGAAGGTGGATCCACGGAAAGTGCCATTGGCTGACACTCTCATCACCATCTCTGGAGGGATTTTAAAGATGTGTAGATGTTTTTAGGGACATGGTTTAGTGGTGGGCCCAGAAGTGCTGGATTGGTGTCGGCCTCAATCACCTTAGAGGTCTTTTCCAACTAAACGATTCAGATCTGCCTGGATATAATCACCCCAGACCAAGAGTATCTTTGTGGGACAAAAAACCCATCAATTCTGAGCTGATGAAATAGAAAGGACATACAGCAGTCCTTCCATCCTTTTAGCAACATATGTAGCCCCAGAACTGCTAAAGATAACCTCACAACTAAGGAGAAGAGGAGGGTTCAAAAACTAATGCATGTTACTGTCACCAGTGAAACCATAAAGACATACTTTAAAGGGCAGTGGGAAAAATCCAATGGAAGTAATTGATGAACAGTTAAAGTAAATTGCGCAGGAAGCAAGCAGTGAAAAACGCTGAAGTGTGGGAAAGGATTACATGAAATATCCATGCTCTAACCATGTGTAAAAAAAGAGTAAGGATGGTGATTAAAGGTGCTTTTGAGGATTTTATTTTGAGAAGCACCATGTAAAGTAAGAAAATTGGGCATTTTCCAGCTAAAAGCATTATAACTACAGTTGCTCTGTGGAGCAGCAAGAGTAGGGAAGAAGTTAAGTAATGGCCTCAAGTCAGAAGGCTCCTAACATTTCCTCATTTTCCCATATTGTGTAGTAACAACCCAAATTGAGATGAATCTCTTGACAATGGGTGTTATACCATTAAGATCCTCATCTTATGCAAATGACACCAAGAAATTGCACAAACTTGCAATAATCGCTGCAGTGACTGGTGCAGGAGTAAAAACAGCAATTGGAGAGAGAAAAATGCAGGAAGACAACTAAAAGATTAATTTGTATTTCTCAGGCAGCACATATATACCTAAGGTCTTCCTCCAGAAGAGGTTTTTAAAGACATATTCCTTCAGTAATGCTGCTGTGCAGAAAATCGCAACCTCAGAGACTAAGATGCCTTCATGGAGATGTCTCAGTCTGAGATACCTACAGCATTGCCCTGGGCAACTGGATCAGGTTCCTCAGAGGAGTGTGTATCAAACAGAAAGAACCATGGATGTCTTGGGGCAAAAGCAGATGGAGGGCGAAGCCATTTTAAGAACAATAAAGGAAAAAAGGCAGAAGACTCAGGTCAAAAGAAGAGAAGGACCAAGGATAAAACTGGAACAGCTGTAAGAAACTCTGGTCTCAGCTAACTACTCATTCGTCCAAATAATGCCTAAAAACATTAACAATTTGGACAATAGAGTCCAATAGCCCCACCAAAACACTCAGTGGGAGAAGGTTATAGGCAGACCCAGCAGAAAATCATTGTATTATTCAGGGGAAAAGATAATCTGTCAAGAGACCCAGCTCTGTTGGCAATACAGCCTCGTCACAGCTGGCACAGACAAACTTGTTTTTACATTAGCAAGAATAATAATCACAAGCCCCACCAGCACAGCAAAATGGCACTTCAGGTGTTTATATGTCATGCACAGTGCTGCTTCTTGGAAATGTGCCTCCCAGTAAAACAGAGCTGCCTTATATTCCTCGGCTTTTATCTTGGGATAACTCAGACACTTCCACTACTCCCAGAAGCGGAATGCGGCTTTTTTCTCCTGTGGAGTCCACTCTTTGCTGTGCAGCTCCCTGGCACACTCTGAGTCATCAGTATGCTTCAGAGGAAACCAGGGGGCTTAGGGTTTGGAATTCAGGATTTGAGATTTGGGTGGAAAGTGATCTCCTGGGGAGCTTTGCTGCAGGCAAGAGGGCAGAGGAAGAGTAAGAGGAAGTGAAGGACAGAGATGAAACTGACCAAATAGGTAGGGTTTTGCCCACAGATATTAAATATGGTAATCCTCAAAAAATTAGCAGAACCTTCTAGGCCATTATATCTATGCTTTGCTAGCTTAATCCCACAACTTGAGACAGAAAACCTCACATTTCCAGCTATAAAACATTTCTGCACCATCGTATCCAGTAGAGTGTAACTATATCTTGTATTACAGAGGCAGCTTTCAGCCTTCTAATCCCAGTGTTTACATCCCCATATATTTAGGGAGAGCAACTGTATCTTCATTCAGCTTCTGCTTGGCAAGAAAAGTCAAGCAAGACTCACACCTTTGACCTACGTGCTTACTTCTTGAGGGGGAGTGGATGAATAAAAGGAAGGCAACACACCAAGCTCAGTGCTCAGGAGGGAAAACAAGAGGACCATTGTTTGCTGCGCTATGAAACCAGCTTCTCACGGCTGCACTTCCTCAGGTCACCCTGGCCAGAGGCTGGTGCTAAGTCAGGATGATGTTGGGGTTTTAGCAAGTCCCTTTCCCTCTTTGCATCCTCTGCCCATCCAAAGATGTGTGTGCCCGTTCCTGCTCTTCGCAGAAGGTGCCATAATTTATTAATCCAGCTAGCATGTCAATGGAGCCTTCTGCTGCTCTTATCTCTTGCAGCAGAAGTAAAGTCTGCTTGTTGATGAGGGACTGCAAGACTGGAGACAGGCTCTGTTGGCAGCTAATGCCACCCCACACATCCTTCTGTGAGAAAGACCAGTTTCTGACTTTACCATTAAATCCCAAGCTTTCTCTGAAGCCCACTCTTTGTAATGCCACAGAATCATAAAATGGTTTGGGTTGGAAGGCACCTTTAAGATCATCTTGTTCCAGCCCCCCTGCCATGTGGGGATACCTTCCACTACACCAGGTTGCTCCAATCCCCATGCAGCTCAGCCTCGAATACTTTCAGGGGATGGGGCATCCAGATCTTCTCTGGGTAGCCTGTGTCAGTGCCTCACCACCCCCACAGTAATTAATTCCTTATGTAACAAATATTTAATCTAAACCCATCCTCATTCAGTTTAAGGATGATGTAAATCTTCTAAGCATTGCTGACAACTGTCTGCTTGTTTCATCATGACCCCATCCTTGGGTTCACAAGGTTTCTGGTATTGATGAGCATACATTTTGGAGCATGAACAAACAGCCAATGGATCAATGTTCGCTGGGACAAACTTGCTGAGATGAAATATTGGCTTCATTTGTTAAACTTTAATGATTGACCTGCCTGGCAAAGCCAAGAATGCAATGACTCCCATTTCTCTAGGCAAGTTTAGCTATTGGGTAATTACACTTTAAGCTCAATGAACATTGTTTCTTTAAAAGCATTTCCTTGCCACTCAGTTAAAAGTACCTGTAATTAAACCTCAGAGGAACACATCACAGATTTAAGGTCTGAGGTTTGAATGACAGTTTCCTGCAGCAGCTTCTTCCCACGTGGAGATGCCAACTCATGAAGTCAGCATATGTACGTCCTTTGGGGAACTGGGCAGTGAGAGGAGACTGCAGCCTAAATAGAGCATCCATTAAAGCAGGAAAAGATGCATATGTCATCTTGTCTGAGATACATACCATGCTCGGTTACCATGGCAATGGACATTATAGGTAGCTCCAAGGGAGTGAAAGAGTGATTAGCAGACAGATAAGGGAGAGGACTGTGCTGTGCCCTCTCTAGTCAGTGTATTTTCATTAAGATTACAAGAAGCAGGATCTAGATATCAGACCGTAGGTGTTTGCATTCTTGTCCTAATCTAACTTTAAAAGTATCAGCAACAAGGGCATCCCTTGCTTCCCTCAGCAGGCAGTTCCACCAGATGAAAGTTTTTCACAGTATCTGGCCTCCTGTTGTCTTTATTTCCACTCTATAGTGCTTAATCTTCTCAATTGACAAACTGAAGCATGCCAAATCAATATTTTCTTTTGAAATTTGGCTGTTCAAAGGCTAACTTCATTGAGTAATGATTTTGTGCTTTGGGCTAAAAACTTGCTTCGAAGGCTTCAGTGCACAGGTGAATTTTTCCTTTCAAATTACAAGAAAAATAATTCTATAGTCCTTTTAGCTGAGACTAGAGAAAAAGTAGAAGAAGATAAAAAATGCTGCCTTTTACTGGGACTGGAATTATTTTGGTCCCTTAGCCTGGTTTGTGAACAAAATTATGTCTATGTGGTCTTTTACCTTGCATTTAAACATCAGCATCTTTAAGCACGTTGGCCATTATCACCCCACTTTCAGAAAACCATGGTCTTTGCCACTCTCGGGTGGTAAGAAGTTCCTACAAGTTTCATTAATATCATCAACCAGGGAAAAGGAGAATTCAAGGCAAATTAAAGGAGAATTAAACGCAAATTAATCTATCTTAATGGGTCTCTCAATGGAAAGGCAATTTCTTATTCTTCCTGCAAGGCAGCAGCCAACTTATCAGCCAGGAAATACCTACTGGTCCACCAGCCAGTACTCAGGGCCCTACCAGCATGGCTGTGGGTTGCCCTTTCCCAGCCAAAACAGCTGGGGACACTGGGAGAACTGCAGGATGCAAATGTCCATGGGACTAGAAAACCAGGTTTCATTGCTTATGGAGCAAGAAAAGTATGTCAACAGCTTTCTCCAACAATAGCATTAAAAAAAAAAATAAATCTAAATCTAATCTATTGTTTCCTTTCTTCCACAACACATGTTGCTCCAGGGCTTGTTTCAGCAACAGACTTGCATCCACACGTTTAACAAAGACCACGGTTGTTTAGTGAAGTCCATGATCCTCTGTGGATGTGAAGTCCATGGAGCTTTAACAAATTCAAAATATTATGTGAGTTTAAGAGCTTTCTGGGATGAAAGCTGGACTTTGGAGTCTTGAGGCAAAGAATTCCAAAAGTCACTTCCAGCCTAAATTTTTCTTTAAGTTTGGATCTTAAGACCTGTCTCTGTAGTCTGTACACATAGAACAGACGTCTTACCTTATTCCTACTCAGTTCTCACCTTGTCAATGTAAATTAGCCTTATTTGCCAGACCAGAATTCTAGAGAATTTTCAAGTCTCTGTTTTTTTCTGGACACAGGACTTCAACCCACGGTGCAGTATCATTTTGGGGGTGAGATGACCAAAGTATCTTGCTGCATCAAGTAGGGTGCTAATTCCCTGAATGCACCACTCAGGCTCATTCAGTATGGATTGATGGGTTAAGTATGGGCCAGACAGTCTGGGTTTGACTTCAAAGATTTCCACCTTCTCAAAGGGCTTCTGATTCTACCAGTTTTATATGGGAAATAGAGGCAAAGAAGCCTCCCAGTATTTAGGATGTAAAGACATGGAACTGAGAGAAAATCCCAACAGGGTGTTGGAAAGATGCAAACACCCCTTCAGTTCACAGTTACAGGCTGATTTCTTGATACCAAATTGAAACAATTCCAAAAAACTGAGAAGAAATACAAATACAAAAATCCCTGTGCTTTACTTCCTTCCTTGTGCGACTTTATGAGCCTTCATGACTCCAGGTAGCATTTGACATAGCTGAGGATGTGACCTTTCAGTAACAGAATGAACTCAATCTACAAATACCATTGCAGAAACAGATCTTGAAAGCATGACAGGGTTTTCCCACTTGTTGGCCCTGGAGCTTAGTTGTGGATGATAGCAGAAAGACCTCAGGATACATCGATTTCAACCAAGCAAATCTAAATATTTATTAATTCAAGAGCTAAATATTGACTCATGTCAAGTTGAAGTAAATATCTGCAGTGAGAGTCTCAACATTTACAAAACGGAAACAAAAATTCCAGTGAGCAGCTTGCTAGGAAACAACCACCCACTTCCAGGTGCACCTAATACAAGCAGATGGACAAAAGCCCACACTTCTCTTGGGAGGGCTGTTTAGGCTCTACAATACCTGAAAAGTAGATGCTTGGCCCCAGTGTGGGAATGAAACTGTCATAAGTACCCAAACCTCCTCCACTGTCCATGGAGAGAGAAATCTAGTACAAGGGCACATAGTGACAAGACAAGAGGGAATGGTTTTAAACTGAAAGAGAGTGGGTTTAGGTTAGATATTAGGAAGAAATTCTTTACTGTGGTGAGGAACTGGTGGGGAACTGTCCCATATCTGAAAGTGTTCAAGGAGAGGGACAGGGCTGGGGTGCCTTTCTGATGCTGAATTTTAATCAAAATGCATAAAAGAAAGCCTCCTCAGCTCAAGGGAGTTGAAATCTGTAGATCCCACTAGTCAAAACAGTGTCAAATCTACCAGGCTATGGAGCATTTGGGGTGAGGGGACAGCAGGGACAGGGGATAAACAGTGAGGAAGAGGGTCTCCTCTGTACCTCTTGGTCAAGCTGAGTCATCAGACACTAAGGTTAGCAAAATTCATGTAGCCAGGCAGGAAAAATGAGTAAGAGGAACCTTGACCCTTGCCAACAGCTGTGGAGATTCCACCAAGAGGACCTGTCTTCTGCTTCTTTCCCCAAATATGTGTATTTTTCCTACTGGCTCTCAATACAGGTATAACCACCATGGTGAGCAAAGAGGTGACAGTTTTCCATACCAATCCATTGGTCAATATAGACCAAGCAAGTTGACTGCTGCCAGTTACTGATGAGGGGGTTCACATGCACAGGACAGGGTCCAGTGACAAAGGGGGAGGATGGAGCTACAGAAAAACCTATATTTTTGACCAAGGCTGTACACACTAGAGTGCAATGTGTATCCAAGATTGCCACGCTCCTCTGAATGAAATAAAAACCACAGCTGCAAGTGGTTGTTTGTTTAAGTCTTACTTGTTACAGGAGTTCAAAAAGCTTTACTTCTGATTCTGAGTTACTACAGGGCTCCCACAAGGATGGGAAACATTCCCAGAACAGACAGGTAGACCTGCCTGTTTCATATTTTCCCACTGGGAACTGGTGATGGTTGTTTGCTGCTACTGTCAGCATTTTGTTTAAACTTCTTGCAATAACTGAACTCTTCCACAAGTAGTCCCGCTGGCTGCTGCTGTGGGCTCTTCCTTCTGAGAAATCACATCAAATGCAATCAAGTTTGGACAGCTTCCTAAGCCATCTCTTCCATCTCAACCACAAAGAAGAGAGTTCATGAGCAACCCCTTGCACAGCAGCAAGAGAAGGCTCCCTCCTCTGCAGAAATACTCTCATGTGGGGGAGAAGATCAGAGCTGGGGATTGCAAGGCACTGATCTTGCTTTGTGGCTTTTCCCAACAGTTTGGTGCATGAGAAACCTCCTTCCCTGGGATTGCATAAATAGAGGAAGGGAAATAAAATCTCAGGGAGGGACCCAGAGATCATGGGGCAAAACTCCAACTCTAGCTTTTTTTACTAATCCATCTTATGTCATCCTCATTCACACTTTAACTTCTTTTCCATGACATGTATATTAGGATTCATTCGGGAGAAAGTCAGGGTGACTCAGATATCTTTCCTTTGGCTCAAGAGTTGTCTGGATTTTAATGAGTCCAACCAGCCATGATGTTATCAGACATTGAGAAACACAGAACCGAGCTGGTGTCTTCTGGGAATAGAAGATCTGAGGAAGGCTCAGCATGGTCCTGGAAGGGCCAAACTGGAAGAAGATATCCTATGATTCCCAGACCTGCTAGGGTTTCTGCAGCAGCAGTACAGGAGGGCTATCTGGAGAGAGAAAACTGAAGTTCCATTTCCATCTTTCACCCTCCCCTGATGTCCCAGGCATCCCTGTTTGAGACAGATGAGGAAATTTGTCCACACACAGTGTGGCTGGTTCTGCATGTGAAGATTCAGCCCATGGGAAGCCACAGCTCCGGAGAAACCCTGTTTTATCTTTACAAAAAGGTACCCCCATGTGGCAAAGAAATAGAAATAGTGATGGTGGAAAACATGACCTTAAGACTAAATGTCCTCTAAAAATTGTCATCATGACAGTTTACTGTTTGGTCTGCAGGAGGGTGCTGGAGGGCCACCAAGATGCTCAGAGGGCTGGAGCACCTCTGCTGTGGAGACAAGCTGAGGGAGTTGGGCTTGCTCAGCCTGGAGAAGAAAAGACTCCAAGGAGACCTAGAGCATTTTTAGGCATTAGAAGGGGCTATAAGAGAGATGGAGAGGGACTTTTGACAAGGACATGCAGTAACAGGACAAGGGGGAATGTCTTCAAACTGTCTGGCAGGGGGACGTTTAGATTAGAATTTAGGAAGAAATTATTGTGAGGGTGGTGAGACACTGGTACAGTGGTTGTTTGAAGTAGCTAAGAATCAGATGGATGCATAACTAATTTTGTATTAGCATCACATCAGGGCTAATCCCTATCCCCAGTTCACCCAGAATTGCGAGCCCTCTCCTTGTCATGAATTTGGTCAACTAAATCAAACTGGGCAACATTTTTTTAATATATATTAGTGCATACATATGTGTAATATATCTATCAATATCTATATTTATATATATATGTCATATACAGATATTATATATTAGCTGTATCTCACCCAGAGGATTTAATTTCCAATTTCTCCAGCTCTGAACTGGCATTTTACTTTACTAAGGCCAACTTTGACATGGCAAAGGCCTAACATGAGACATGGAAAATATGAACAAAATGGAATATTAAACAAAAGTTTCCAGCTTAACAACTTCCCCTACTCAGAGCTATAAAAACTGAACAGTGTAAAGACCCAGCTGAATGGATCTTTACAAGAGACTGTTCATGTCTGGAGATATCACCGTGAACTTTACATGAAAAATCACAGCCCAGACTCAGGGGCTTTCCCATGGTTTTCCCCAAAAAGCATTTGGCTCTGCTGAGTCCTGAGCACACATTTCCTCTCTCTGGTTCCCTGGGGCTGCTCCTTGGCAGAGCTCTCGCAGTCTGATGGTGATTCCCGAAAAGCACCTCCTGAGACCGGTGCAGAGTGAGAACACATCCCGGATAAGCCACACTCAGAAATGCAGAGGGTGGAGAGGAACAGCTGTGGCATCTTCCTGATGCTCCCAGTATCTCCTGCCTCGAGCCTCAGCCCCTTTGACCAGAGCTATATTTGCTGGGCAGGGAGCTCACCCAGCAAATCTTCATGCAGTGATGTGCTTGGAGAAAGCAGCTGAGCAGAACAAAAAAAACCCTTTTCACCGCTTTTTCATCATGAAGAGATGCTAAATACAAATCTCAGCACCAGGCTTACTTGAGGGTTGTGGTCTGAGCAAACCCTGATTATCATTATGGGGCAAGTGGGCTATTTCAGTGCTACTAAAAGTAAACAAAAGGAAGCCTGATTGTACCTTCTTAACCTAAACTTTTTAAGAAACAAGCAACCACACATCTTGAGACAGGCCACTGACTATGAGAAACTGCAGCCAGCCACAGAATATGTCCTCTGTGACTCGTGGATCCTTGCAGTCCCTTTTGCCTTTTCCAGTGTCATGGCACCATGACACGAGGTACTTGACACCCGGAGATAAGCTCAGTTGGTTTGAGCCTGGTGCTAAAAATGTCAGGGTTGTGGGTTCAACCCTTGTATGGGCCATTCACCTCAGAGCTGGATTTGATGATCCTTGTGAGTCACTTCCAATCCAGAATATTCAGTGAACCTGTGACTTCTGATTCTCTTTCCAGTACCACCAGTATGACTCAAGACACCACTGGGCCACTACATCTAATAGCCAAGAAATTCTGATGCAGGGCTTCTCTTTCACAGCCCCAGGCATTGTCTGTCCTCCAGTGATGGAGTTCAGACTCTATTGCTCAAACTGTGGATTAATATCTGTTTTTCATTTTTTTTTCTTTTATTCTATTTCAAGGGTTGCACCGTACAGTTTGTAAGCCTCAGTCTCCTGCCTGCTGGCACTGCTCAAACCTTGAGGCTGCCTTGTCCTACCTGCACCCTGGGGTGCCGGAGCTGACCTTGGCCCTAAACGCCCAGAAAACTGAGTGACGGCAGTGTTCAGGAACAGAACTCACGCCTGCAAATACAGCCCTGCAGAGGTCAGGGCTGGAAACAAGGTTGTGCTGTGAGCGTAACTCCGGGATGATCCCCAGGAAAGCAAAGCAACACAAGGAATTTCAGCCAGGGGGGATGCAAAGCAGCAGGAAGGGGGACTGTGTGCGTGTGCAAAGCCGGCTCGACACCTCCCCTCTCCTTTCCCCTGTTAAGGGGGGTCTGCTAGCCCAGGAGTGGCACAGTCTAGCGCAAGTCCTGCCTCCTGCCTCCTTCCTCCTCCTCCTTCTCCTCCTCCTCCTCTTCCTCCTCCTCCTCCCAGATGT